>CM017556.1:54520808-54595237 GCA_007844125.1 Sinonovacula constricta | reverse complement strand
AATTACATTAATAAATACAACTGATATTATACAGAACATCGAATTTACCTGGTATGTCATACTTGACTGATTCTAAGTTGAGGATGTAGCCATCTTGAAACATTGTGTTCCTCTCCAGTTTCCGGTAATCAATCACCCACCGTTGAATGGCTGTAGGCGCCCAGCAAAAAAAATAAAATATATATATATATATATATATATATATATATATATATATATATATATATATATATATATATATATATATATATATATGTATATAAGTTATAAATTTTAAACTGTTAATTGAGCAACCGTTATATATTTTTAGACCGTTTGATATATTAACCTATTTTCAATTATAATTCACATTATTTTAACCTTATAGATTTTTTTCTATATACTGCTAACATAGTTTACATTTTTACCTGACTATTCTCTATTCACATCAAACTTCTTTGTATTCGGCGCCGTATGACCTGTTAAGTGACGGTGTATGTGTGTGTTATATGTGTTCAATAAAATATTGACATTTTTACTTCCGAATCAATGATGTCTAGAAACTAACAACAGAAGCCTTAGCAGAGATTGGACCTCATAGAAAGCGCAGTGCATGTGCACGCGAGGACATGGGTGGAGCAGCAAAAGGCTAATGATGGCATGATAGAGGAGCTGATGGAGTCTTTCATTATAGATCGGACTGATGGCAGCAGTCATGATTCCTCTAACGACAACAGTACAGACACGGCCACCGAGACAGAATGATCCTTCTGAATTGTTTTGTATAGTTTAATAATAAAATATTTGCAAACATACTAAAGTAAATTTTTCATAAAGAAACAAAAGATCAAATAAGTAAAATAAATATACTAGTAAATGTAAATAACATATAAACATGGACAAAAACCTATCTTAACATTAAAATTTAAGGAAATAATAAAACATAAACAAGCAATGTAAAGAGATATATATTTTTTGCCAAAAATGTCACTCAAAACATGGTTCGAACCCGCGAGCTATAGTTTTGAAACACAACGTTTTAACCACTGCACTGATGACACCTTGGGGTTGGGCGTTCAGAATAAACATTATGAACCTATCGCGAAACGGTTTAACTTATATTAAGTAAACGGAATTGCGCAACTACAAATTCATTTTTCGACCATCAGTGAAATCGTATGGATATTTTGACAGGTTAAAAATACACTATATCAGCGCATGAAATCATACCAATAATAAAGTATCAGCGCATCTTTTCAAAGAGCGATGAGCGCTTTCGCAAGTAGACGCAGCAGACATTTTCAACACCTCGTTTTGTTTGATTGCATACCAAGAGTATTGCGTTTCAACTGCATCGACCCAGAATGCAGATCATCGCCATTATTTCATGTTAAATAGAATTCAATTCATATTGTTTGGTTTCATGTTTAATCACCCATAGTTTTTTCTCATGCTTTTATTAGTTGAAGTTGGTTTCAGTAGGTTGTACATATTGTAGAGCACCTTATGTTGAGCACATGTTTGTAAAATATTACGCTCATCTAAACCCCTAGATCCCACTGCTGTGTTTCAATTTATTTTCATTTTAATTGTTATCAAATGAAGTACAGTGACTGAAGCCTTAGTGTTAGGACCGGTTTGTAAGTCAAGGTAGTGCTGAGAGCGGTAGATTCGAACATTTTAATTCAAGAGCAATCTGCACGAGCACAACCTGGCAGTTTTGGGGCTCGTCCGGGATTTTATCTGGCCAAGAAGGTTTTACTGCTTCATTTTACTGGGCACAATGGACATGAAATTCGAACAATTTAATTGAAGAGTAATCTGCGCGAGCACAACCTGACATTTTTGGGGCTCGTCCGGGATTTTATCTGGCCAAGGTTTTACTGCTTCATTTTCTTGGGCACAATGGACATGAGATTCGAACATTTTAATTCAAGAGCAATCTGCGCGAGCACAACCTGACAGTTTTGGGGCTCGTCCGGGATTTTATCTGGCCAAGAAGGTTTTACTGCTTCATTTTACTGGGCACTGAAAATATTTGTCGGCCGTGGAGATGTTGGTTATGTGGGTGCTCAGCTTTGAGAGCATGTTCAAAAGTTGCAGCAAGAAGCTTAAGAAAGAATGGAAAGAGCATAACAAGCATGAAATGGAACGCGCGCTAATTGATAGAGAAAGGCATGGGCACAATGCAAACAATTGGTCACAAGAACAAGACCCCTCTGCTTTATTGATAGAAATGTCGCTGCACAGTATCAGCAAAAATGCCGGCTAATCCCATCCCAAGAACAAAAATGTGAAATTGAATTTTTACGTTTGAAAGCTGAGGCTGGGTCTCATGAAAAAGGACATATTCATGAGCAAGTCCGATCGGCAAGACCAAAATTGATCACATTTGACGAGCACAACCTGACAGCATTACGTGATTAAAAAGTCAACAGTATCTGCATGCAAGGATCAACAGCAACGAAAGCGCAACAAAACAACTACCATGACGATGACAATAACAACAACACCCACAACAAAATATGATTTTACTACAGGGAAAAAACAGCATTAACAAATGGAGCAAATAGTAATATAGATTGATACAATAGATGATGATATTCATTATTATTATTATGATGATGATGATATTCGTTATTATGATGACGGTATAACCCATACAAACTTAGTTAATAACGTTTTATAAGTACCTCTGAAAATACACAGCGTCCTTCACCCCTGCTTATATCTGCCGCCGTGCATATGGACTCTTTCTCGTAAACGGATGTTCGTAAACAGATGTTAAATACCAGCCAAATATGTCAGCAAGTACAAATGTTTTTGTTTTCAGTTTGATATTGTGTAATCAGTTTAGGATGTTAATTTCAATTGGGTGATTTATTGTTAGTCATATGTACACAATATAGTCAGAGAGGAATAGCCTGGCGCCTGCACGTCTCGAAAATGATATTCTGGTCAGTAAAACGTTGAGCATTTCATTAGACGGTAATACTGGCCGCGGATGAGTTGGTAAGGTAAACACATATGGTGGCTGGTTCTTCACCCAAAATGGAGTTCGTGCAGTTTATCATGCATTCGTGCTGATATTTGTGGGCGTTTTGCATAGATATGGTCTCTGAACACCCACATCACCACATCAATCGATCCTTTTGACAAAGGTCTTATGGCACCAGAATGGACGCATTTTCTTTTTGCAATGTACACTATAATATTTCATTTTAAAATGCATATTTTCAGTAATTTAATGACTTTTAATGCAATACAATGGATGAAAGAAATACAATGGATTTATTGTATATTTAATTGTGGTTGATGTAATCTATGTAAACATTGTTAGGTTCTGGACTTAACAGTATATTTTTGTAAGTTGCTAAAAGTGCTTTTATAACCCGTCTGAGCCACGCTGCTCACTTACCTATATTGAAACAAAGAAAACCACGTGACCATTTACTTTTACAATATAGGCCTGACGTCGATATCTTCTTTTAGTAAATATCCCGCATGCGTATTTAAAGGGTTGGTAAGAATAGCATGTTTTTTCATCATTTGTACGTAAAACGTTTGAGGTTTTGGTTAAAATCTTTTCTAAGAGAAAAGTAAGTTTTTGCAGAAATTATACCCTTATTCCCCAAAACAAGTGTAAGCTATTTTTACAACTATTTCATATGGCTAAACTGTCGGATACCACCTTTAGAACAGTTTTATATAAAATGTGTAAGTCTTAATAAAGAACAGTATATTACTCCTCAATGGAACTTGAACTAGATCTCTTCCCACAGAATGAAAAGTGTTCTACTTTGAACTTCGAGGAGGAATTTGGTAATTCAGACAAAAATGGCCCAAATTTTGTATCTGTTTTAAAGGCACATAATACAACAAATACATGACTTCTCACCCCTCTGCTTTGAAATGGCCGGAGACGTTCTTAAAATTGAATAGAATACTTGAACAATTCTTAGGCAGCAAAATGAATTTGTAACAAATATAAATATATGTTGCTGAATCTGACTGTAGAAAGTTTACAGTCCACAAAGAATCGCACAATTTAAAGATTTTATTAATAAGAGTTCGGTTATTAGAAGGTTTACTATTTATTATCATTTTCATAATCACTATCAGTGTGTAGCTGCTGTTGTTTCATCGTCTTTCTGTCAATCATGCGCTACCAATGTTCTGTACGACACTCTTGCTCAGTCTGTTGAGAAGCTATTGAACACCACTAGCTGCCTATGAAGGGCTTGTGGATGTCAGGCGTTCTAAGATTGCCGCACTTTCCACATGTGATTGGTACGTCTTAACGTATTCTCCTGCATTGTACTTGTTCATTTGCTTTTTCTAATATCATGGTGTTGTCTTTGGTAGATCACCATGTAAGTTTGGCAGTACTGGAGAAGGACTGGTTACTGCTGCTGGAAGGATAGGCCGTGGAGATGACGATGGATTGGCCGGAGACTCAGACACTATTAAACGACGTCTAACTCCGCCCTGGCCAGCTGTTATTGGTGGGAGCCTGTACTCGTGCTGATGCTCAGGTGGAAGATTTGTGGCAACAGGCAACGCACGGACAGGTTGCTGGTGGCTGTCGTTGCTGGTAGTTGTAGTCTGATGCCTTGTTCCAGTACTAGCCTGTTGTGTAGACCTCTTGATGTCCCATGTAGCCAGGGTCTTCTGATTGATGTTCAGGAGCATAAGCTTTGTCAGAGACATCAACTTCGGGTTACTGACTACCTTGTCCCTGATATTCTCGTATGCACCGACTACAAGGGGGTCACCTCTGAATCATTTTCAAATCTTGTTTGACCGGTGATGGGTATCGAGCACACAGTTCCATTCAAACACCTGAAAAATATCAGTTTTTATACAGGGTGTCCCATAATATCTGTTATCATTTTAAACCCATATTACTTACATTTGTTAAATACTTATATACATTGAAAATATATATTCATTTAAAATATCTGAAAACAGGTGACATATTCAAGTTTTATTTGGTGTACATATAACAAAAAAATTGAATAGAATACTTGAATAATTCTTAGGCAGCAAAAAGAGCTTGTTTTTCATTATATTGATTGTCTAACATAACAAATATAAATAAATGTTGCTGAAACGGACTGTAAAAAGTTTACAGTCCACAAAGAATCACACAATTTAAAGATTTTATAAATAAGAATTCACTTACTAGAATGTTTACTTTTTATTATCATTTTCATAATCACTATCAGTGTGTTGCTGCTGTTGTTTCATCCTCTTTCTGTCAATCAAGCGTTACCGTCTCCAGATAACTGAAATACTGTTGGTGGGACGATAAACCCAATAAACAATCACGCGCTTCAAATGTTCTTTACGCCACTCTTGCTCAGTCTGTTGAGAAGCTATTGAACACCACTAGCTGCCTATGAAGTGCTTGTGGATGTCAGGCGTTGTAAGATTGCCACACTTGCCACATGCAATAGGTACGTCTTAACGTATTCTCCTACCTTGTGCTTGTTAATATGCTTTTTCCAATACCATAGTGTTGTCTTTGGTAGATCACTATGTAAGTGTGGCAGTACTGGAGAAGGGTTAGTGACTGCTGCTGGAAGCATAGGCATTGGAGATGACGACGGATTGGCCGGAGACTCCGATACTATTAAACGACGTCTAACTCCGCCCTGGCCAGCTGTTATTGGTGGGAGCCTGTACTCGTGCTGATGGTCAGTTGGAAGATTTGTGGCAACAGGCAACGTACGGCCAGGTTGCTGGTGGCTGTCATTGCTGGTAGTGGTAGTCTGATGCCTTGTTCCAGTACTAGCCTGTTGTGTAGTGAAGACCTCTTGATGTCCCATGCAGCCAGGGTCTTCTGGTTGATGTTCAGGAGCATTAACTTTGTCAGAGACATCAACTTCGGGTTGCTGACTACCTTGTCCCTGATATTCTCGTATGCACCGACTACAAGGGGTCACCTCTGAATCATTTGGACATCTTGTTTGACCGGTGATGGGTATCGAGCACAGAGCTTGGTGATGACACACTCCATGACTCGGTAGGCATCGGGATAGTTTGCAGGACCACCAGTTCCAATCAAACATCTGAAAAATATCAGTTTTTTATACAGGGTGTCCCATAATATCTGTTACCATTTTAAACCCATATTACTTACATTTGTTAAATACTTATATACATTGAAAATATTTGAAAACAGGTGACATATTCAAGTTTTATTTGGTGTATATATAACAACAAAATTGAATAGAATACTTGAACAATTCTTAGGCAGCAAAAAGAGTTTGTTTTTCATTATATTGATTGTCTAACGTAACAAATATAAATAAATTTTGCTGAAACGGACTGTAAAAAGTTTACAGTCCACAGAGAATCACACAATTTAAAGAATTTTATTAATAGGAGTTCACTTGTTAGAATGTTTACTATTTATTATCATTTTCATAATCACTATCAGTGTGTAGCTGTTGTTGTTTTATCCTCTTTCTGTCTATCAAGCGCTTCAAATGTTCTTTACGCCACTCTTGCTCAGTCTGTTGAGAAGCTATTGAACACCACTAGCTGCCTATGAAGGGCTTGTGGATGTCATGCGTTCTAAAATTGCCTTAGCTGCCACTTGTGATTGGTACGTCTTAACGTATTCTCCTACCTTGTGCTTGTTAATATGCTTTTTCCAATACCATAGTGTTGTCTTTGGTAGATCACCATGTAAGTTTGGCAGTACTGGAGAAGGGCTGGTGACTGCTTTTGGAAGGATAGGCCTTGGAGATGACGACGGATTGGCCGGAGACTCCGACACTATTAAACGACGTCTAACTCCGCACTGTCCAGCTGTTATTGGTGGAAGCCTGTACTCATGCTGATGCTCAGGTGGAATATTTGTGGCAACAGGCAACGCACGGACAGGTTGCTGGTGGCTGTCATTGTTAGTAGTTGTTGTCTGATGCCTTGTTCCAGTACTAGCCTGTTGTGTAGTGAAGACCTCTTGATGTCCCATGCAGCCAGGGTCTTCTGGTTGATGTTCAGGAGCATTAGCTTTGTCAGAAACATCAACTTCGGATTGCTGACTACCTTGTCCACGATATTCTCGTATGCACCGACTACAAGGGGTCATTTCTGAATCACTTTGACATCTTGTTTGACCGGTTATGGGTATCGAGCAGAGAGCTTGGTGATGACACACTCCATGACTCGGTTGACATGTTTTTTTATTATATTGATTGTCTTACGTAGCAAATATAAATAAATGTTGCTGAAATGGACTGTAAAAAGTTTACAGTCCACAAAGAATCACACAATTCAAAGGTTTTATTAATAAGAGTTCCTGCCCTGCCGGTAGGGGCCTTAGATTTCTCCGGCTGCCGCTACCTGTAGCGGGGTAAGAACCCTCCAAAGGTAGCCCACCTGTGTTCCGTGGGTGGCGACCTTGTATCTCTACGACGAGGGGATTCTGGTGGTTGAGGTCCTTGTTGGCTTGTCAGGATATTGACGCATATGTCGACACTGACCAACACACTACTTTGGCCAAAAGTTGTGGGGTAGACGGGCGGGGTGCTGGTCCTGTATCCCCAATCGGCTACCGCCTCGGCCGGTGCTGGGTTATCTTACTCACCTTCGTCCCACTTTCTTGCCTCCGACTTTCCACTCTTTTTCTACTTTTTCTTCCTCAAATATACCGTGTTCCGTAAACTCCTTTTCTCAAATGTTCCCCTATTAACTATAACACAGCTGCCGGTCGACACCCCCTTAACGGATCAATCTGGCATTTTGTATGCTTTAGAGTATATTTTATGTCGGAGTATTGCATCCTGGTATCACTGGCGTTGGGAGGTCGGAGATCCACTCGCATAAGACGCCCCCTTGTTGGTCTCCGCGGTGGGTGGTGAGCCAGGATGCTGAATTATTATATTAAACTCTCATGGAACGCAAACGTAAATGCAAAGACCCTATCCCTATTTTATCGTCAGAAGATTCCGATGTCGAAACACCTACAAGCACGTGCTCTCCTCACTTCATTGTTGTTGAATCGACCGAGAAAAAACTGATCACCAATGTGTCCCCTTTTATCATAGAAAATCCATCAAAGGTCTTATTGGCAGTGTTGTATCTGTCAAAAAACTAAAAAATGACTGCTTACTTATTGAAACTGATCGTAAAAACTACTCAGATAAACTTCTAAAGCTCACAGGATTTTGTTCTTTAAAAGTAAAAACTTACCTCCACCCTTCTCTGAACTCGTCGAAAGGCGTAATTCGATGCCCTGACCTTGCTGGTGTCTCTGAGGAGAATATCCTCGTGGAACTCGCGTCACGGGAGGTGTGTGGTGTCCGCAGGATATCATTCCTGAGGGAGGGCCGGCGAGTTCCGACAAACACTTTTGTTTTAACTTTCGCAAGCCCATCACCCCCTACTTCGATTAAGGTCGGTTACCTCAACATGAAAGTGCAGGTGTACATTCCGAACCCACTTAGGTGGTTTCATTGTCAGAAGTTTGGCCACCACGAGTCCCAGTGTAAGGACGACGACCATTGCCCTCGTTGCGGCGAAGTGTCCGCCCAGCACAGGAAAGACGTTTGTTCTAACCCACTTAAATGTGTTAATTGTGCTGGACTACATGAAACCAAATCCAGGGATTGCCCTGCCTTGAAACTGGAAAAGGAAGTACTAAACATAGTACACAAATAACATCTCCTTTTCAGAAGCCTAGAATTTGGCAAAAGAAAGGCCAACTCCTGCTAGAGGCGCAACATATGCCTCAGCAACAACAACAAAAAAACACATCTCAGAGCACAAGGACAATTTCACCCAGTATGAGGTCCCGACTGGTGACCAAACTGCTGACAAAATCATAATTCCTTCAAAATACAAGGTATCGGAATCTTCTCAGACTCAAACATCTTCCTCGATCACTGCCCCTTCAAGTGATTCTGCAAAGAATAATGCAAAGGCACAAAACTAGCCTGCAGCCAAGGACCAGGTCTCCTCTAAGGAGACTCCTGGTCCTTCGGGGCAGAGGAGAGGACAGAGTTCTACCACTGCTCCAAATACACGGGTTATAAACACCCATCAAAACAAATTCGAGTTTCAATGGAGTCTCCATCGGACACCAAAAAACCACCAAGGTCACCTCTTAAAGCACCGAAAATATAGTCTACAAGAACTAAGTTTAGTAATCCCATGAATAATAGAATCATTCAGTGGAACTGTCGAGGTCTTAAGGTCAATTACAATGAAATACTCATTCTGTTATCTACACTAAATCCTGCTGTGCTTTGTTTTCAGGAAACCTTTCTTAAAGACTCTGATAAATTCAATTATAAGGGTTATACTTGTTATAATCATATACATACAGCTTGCGAGAGGGCATCTGGAGGATCGACAATAATTGTCAACTCCAAATTGCCACACTCTCAAGTCGAACTTGACACGAACATACAAGCTGTTCCTATCCGTGTAACCCTACATAAAGTTGTAACTATTTGGCTCTGATTATCTTCCACCGCATTCAAATGTATCTAAAGGTGATTTAGATAAAATTATTAACCAGCTGCCTACTCTATATATACGCGGTGGAGACTTCAATGGCCATAACCCGCTATGGGGATGTTGTGACTTCAATAATATGGGCAAGACGATAGAAAACTTTATTGCCCATAATGACATATGTCTGGTCAATAATAAAAAAGCCAACATACTTGCACCCCGCAACTGGGCATTATTCATCGTTAGACTTAACATTGTGTCACCCCTCTGTGTATTTATTTTACACTTGGGATGTACACGATGACCTTTGTGGAAGTGATCACTTTCCTATAATACTTACAAACTGTTCTTCGCCAATAGGCGACGATAATCCTCGTTGGAAGATGGACAGAGCAAACTGGGACCTGTTCTCAGCACTTTGTTCTGCAGAACTTGTCCCAACTTCAGTAAAAAATGTAGATGACAAAATTGTCGAATTTTCAAACACTTTGCAGAATATTGCAGAAAGGTGTATACCTAAGACCTCGACTAAATCAAAACGTAATAAGCCTTGGTTTAATGAAGAGTGTAGAAAATCTATTCGTAAACGTAGGGCGGCATTAAAGCAATTTGATGTTCGACCTACCGATACAAATCTTAATAACCTTAAAAAAGAACTGGCTCAAAGTCGCCGGACTATTAAACATGCCAAAAGATCATCTTGGCAAAAGTATTTTTCAAAAATAAATGGCAAGACTTCCATAAAAAATGTTTGGTCTGCTATTAAAAAGATTAGCGGTAAACCATCATATTCAACTGTTAACCACCTTAAAGCAAATCGCACCGTAATAACAGATAAACAAAACATTTCGAACACACTGGCTGAAAATCGTGCCCAAAATTCCTCATCGGCTAACTACACGCCTCAATTTCAAACCTTTAAACACTCTGCTGAAAGGGAAAAGGTTAATTTTAAATCTAATAATAACGAAACTTAAAATCAATCCTTTTCCTTGAAAGAGCTTAAAGGTACTCTAAATAAATCGCATGATATCGCTGCTGGTCCAGACGACATACCGTATCAATTCTTAAAACATTTACCAATTCGATCTCTAAACTTACTTCTGTCAATCTAATGAAATTTGGATATCCGGTAAAGTACCCGATTCTTGGAAAAATGCCTTCATTATTCCACTTTATAAACAAGGTAAAGACCCAACAGATCCTCAAAGCTATAGACCTATTGCTTTGACAAGCTGTATTTGTAAAACCTTAGAACGAATTACCAATAATAGACTTGTTTGGTATCTTAAGTCCAACATCTTAATTTCAGAATATTAAGTGGATTCACACACCAACGTAGCACAGTCGATCATCTTGTTCGTTTAGAAACACTCATTCGTGATGCCTTCATCAAGACGGAACACCTTGTAGCTGTGTTTTTCGATTTTGAAAAGGCTTATGACACGGCTGGGAAACATGGGATTTTAAAGGATTTAGGTGACCTTGGTCTCAGGGATCGTTTACCAATTTTCATTGACAGCTTCCTTTCTGACAGAAATTTTCAGGTCAAGATTGGGTCCACCCTGTCATCTATTCATAAACAGGAACAGGATGTCCCCCATGGTAGTATTGTATCTGTTACCCTTTTTAACATAAAAATAAATGGGGTTGATTGTTCATTTTTTGGACGATTTCGTTATTTGTTACCGCTCTAAAAATATGAGCACAATTGAAAGACAATTACAACAATGTCTTAATAAGTTGGTAAAATGGAGCAACACCAACGGTTTTAAATTTTCTCCAACCAAAACCAACTGTATACATTTCTGTCAGAAACGTGGTCTTCATGTTGACCCCGAATTGTTTTTAAATAACATTCGCATTCCCGTCGTCCAGGAAACTAAGTTTCTTGCAGTCATTTTTGACAGGAAACTGACTTTTCTTCCACATATCAATTACATCAAGAAGAAATGTTTCAAGGCTCTTAACTTGCTTAAATATTTATCCTATACAGACTGGGGAGCCGATAGTAAAACATTCTTACTTCTGTACCGTTCCCTAATTCGGTCTAAATTAGATTACGGAAGCATAGTCTATGTAAAAATATAAAGTCGAACACAGATCCTTTGATTTTACGATCTGAATTTTTCGAACTCCTTGACAAGTACTCTGATCACCTTCATATATATACTGATGGTTCAAAGTCGGACACTCATGTTGGCTGTGCTTCCGTAAATAATAGCGACTGCATTAAACAAAGACTTTCTAACAACTCGTCTATCTTCACCTCTAAAATCCAGGCTATAAATCTAAGCCTTGATTTCATTTCAGAACATTCCGTTGAAAAATATGTTATATTTTCAGACTCATTATCTGTATTGCAAAGCATAAATTCACTGAATTATTCAAATCCACATGTTCGCACTGTTCTTGTCAAACTTCAAACTTTATAGGACACTAACGAAATCTCCTTCTGTTGGCCTCCTAGTCATGTAGGCATTCGAGGAAACGAAGATGCTGACAGGAGTGCAAAATCTGCCTCAGCCCTCATTGAGACAGATCTTTGCATCCCACACACTGATTTTAAACCACTTATTTACCGACATATTTTAACCAAGTGGCAAACAAGTTGGGACAGTATTGTTTGTAACAAATTACACGCAATTAAACCTAACGTCGGTGCCAATGTCTTGCAGAGAAAGTCGACGAGAAGACGTAGCTCTTACCCGCTGTCGCATTGGACATACTAGATTAACTTTCATATCTTTTAAAAAGAGAACTTTATCCTGTCTGTGTTCCTTGCCAGGAACCACTGACAGTCAACAATATTTTATTACAGTGTATCGACACAGACCACATACGGTCGATGTATTTTAATGTCCATAACATGTACGAACTATTTAGGACAGTGCGGATTCTAAACGTGTTTGCTTCTTGAACGAGATTGGTATCCTTAATAAGTTATAAATTTTTAAACTGTTTATTTACCAATCGTCATACTTTTTTAAACCGTTTTATGTGTTGACTTGTTTTCAATTATATTTTTTTAACTGATAGTTTTTATATTTTTTCTATATTTTACAAGCGTAGTTTGGTTTTAACCTGATTATGTTTTATTCACCTTTAACTTTGTATTCGGCGCCGTATGACCTGTTAAGTGTCGGTGTGCCGTAAAACCCAAATAAATAAATAAATATTTATCCCATACAGACTGGGGAGCCGATAGGAAAACATTGTTACTTCTGTACCGTTCCATATTTCGGTCTAAATTGGATTACGGGAGCATAGTCTATGGTTCTGCCAGGAGGTCCTATCTCCAGATGCTGGACGTCGTTCACAACCACGGACTTCGTCTAGCTCTAGGAGCGTTCAGGATCTCACCAGTGAAGAGCCTTTACATTGAAGCCAATAAACTATCATTGTTCTTGCGTCGCGAAAAACCTTCCTTGCAGTATGTAATTAAACTCGTGTCTAACCCTGATAACCCAACGTTTAATTGTGTTTTCAACCCTAAACATGAAGAGCTTTATGATCGATCACCTAAAGCCATCAAATCTATTAGTTTAAGGCTTTAATGTAGCATAAACACATCAGGTATAAAACTCGATAACATTTCTGAAAACCCCACAATTGAACATCCACCATGGCCACTCCGTTCCCCTGATGTGAATTTAGAACTCTGTAAAAATAAAAAGTCGAACACAGATCCTTTAATTTTACAATCTGCATTTCTCAAACTCCGTGACAAGTACTCTGATCACCTTCATGTTTATACTGATGGTTCAAGGACGGACACTCACGTTGGCTGTGCTTCCGTAAGTAATAGCCACTGCATTAAACAAAGACTTCTTAACAACTCGTCTATCTTCACCGCTGAAATCCGGGCTATAAATCTAAGCCTTGATTTCATTTCAGAACATTCCGGTGAAAAATATGTTATCTTTTCAGACCCATTATCTGTATTGCAGAGCTTAAATTCACTGAATTATTCAAATCCACATGTTCGCACTGTTCTTGTCAAACTTCAAAGTTTATACGACACTAACGAAATCTCCTTCTGTTGGCTTCCTAGTCATGTAGGCATCCGAGGAAACGAAGATGCTGACAGGGGTGCAAAATCTGCCTCAGCCCCCACTGAGACAGATCTTTGCATCCCACACACTGATTTTAAACCACTTATTTACCGACATATTTTAACCAAGTGGCAAACAAGTTGGGACAATATTGTTTGTAACAAATTACACGTAATTAAACCTAACGTCGGTGCCAATGTCTCTGTTTGTAGAGAAAGTCGACGAGAAGACGTAGCTCTTACCCGCTGTCGCATTGGACATACTAGATTGACTCATTCATATCTCTTGAAAAGAGAAGTTCAACCTCTATGTGTTCCTTGCCAGGAACCACTGACAGTCAACCATATTTTATTACAGTGTATCGACACAGACCACATACGGTCGAAATATTTTAATGTCCATAAAATGTACGAACTATTTAGGACAGTGTCGGATTCTAAACTTGTTTGCTTCTTGAATGAGATTGGTATTCTTAGTAAGTTATAATTTTATAAACTGTTTATTTACCAATCGTCATACTTTTTAAACCGTTTTATGTGTTGACCTGTTTTCAATTATTATTTATTTTTTTACTTGATAGTTTATATATTTTTCTATATTTTACATGCGTAATTTGGTTTTAACCTGACTACGCTTTAATCACATTTAACTTTGTATTCGGCGCCGTATGACCTATTAAGTGTCGGTGTGCCGTAAAGCCCAAATAAATAAACAAACTTCAAAGTTTATATGACACTAACGAAATCTCCTTCTGTTGGCTTCCTAGTCATGTAGGCTTCCGAGGAAACGAAGATGCAGACATGGGTGCAAAATCTGCCCCAGCTCTCACTGAGACAGATCTTTGCATCCCACACACTGATTTTAAACCACTTATTAACCGACATATTTTAACCAAGTGGCAAACAAGTTGGGACAATATTGTTTGTAACAAATTACACGTAATTAAACCTAACGTCGGTGCCAATGTCTCTGCTTGCAGAGAAAGTCGACGGGAAGACGTTGCTCTTACCCGCTGTCGCATTGGACATACTAGATTGACTGTTTTATATCTTTTAAAAAGAGAACTTCATCCTGTCTGTGTTCTTTGCCAGAAACCACTGACAGTCAACCATATTTTATTACAGTGTATCGACACAGACCACATACGGTCGAAATATTTTAATGTCCATAACATGTACGAACTATTTAGGACAGTGTCGGATTCTAAACTTGTTTGCTTCTTGAACGAGATTGGTATTCTTAGTAAGTTATATTTTTTTAAACTGTTTATTTACCAATCGTTATACTTTTTAAACCGTTTTATGTGTTGACCTGTTTTCAATTATTATTTATTTTTTTACCTGATAGTTGTTATATTTTTCTATATTTTACATGCGTAGTTTGGTTTTAACCTGATTGCGCTTTATTCACATTTAACTTTATAATCGACGCCGTGTGACCTATCAAGTGTCGGTGTGCCGTAAAACCCAAATAAATAGATAAATAAACACACGCGCGCACACACACACACACACACATACACACACACAAGCTGACTTAAGCAAACTCTATATATCTTAATAATATTTTATTTACCTAACCTAAATGGAAAGTGATAAATAAACAACACATTAGCATTGCTGCACATGTTTGTTGTTGTTTTGCTCACTAGCTTTATATAATGTAATTTAGATGACTATCGTTTTTTTAGAAGTGATTAAAATGTCAATATGTATGTACATCTTAACACATTATCTTGCTTAATGAAGGTGTAGACACAAATATATTTTACATATCGCACCGGCACAATTTATGGTCATATTAGCGACGCCCATCTAATTGTTGCTTGAGGAAAACGCGAGACTGAAGTCCGGGTAGAACCACCGCCGCACCACAGATTAGCCGGAAAACCTACCCACATAAAAGTTCTCGCCCCGTCCTGGACTCGAACCCACGTGGTGAGGGGTTGAGAAGTGAGTTCCATATTACAAAAGGCGTCAATCTTCTTGTTGTTTGTAGTCTTTGTTCCGGCTAAGGCAACACACAACATTTTGATTTATCACCTTTCTCGTTGTTTGCGGTATTTGTGCCTGCTATTGACATACATGGCGTTTTAGTTTTATCTTTTTTCTTTTCTTATTTATCTCTCTTCTTGTATGCAGTCTTTGCCGGCCTAAGAAGAGAAAGAAAGATATTTCTTCCCACCGTCCCTATTGTTTCTTTTTAGCGAAAGTGGCAACAAATTGTTATAAAGCACTCGAGTTGATACACTTTTATTGTTAGGATTACATACATGCAATAGCTTTGTCACAAAGGTGTTTTTGCAAGCTTGGACTTTTCACGTTTCAATCAATCGTGATTTGAGATGATGAACTAAATATATTTGTTAGAATAAGGCATTTAAGCTGTCAATTTATTTCAAAAAACACATTGACTAGAAATGGTTGGGGTGTGGGAAAGTAGATGCCGTCAATGACTTGTATTATAATTCCACGACGTTTCATCCCGTGCGTTTGTATGTATATAGGTCCGAAACAGTTAGTTAATTGATTGACTTGTTTATTTCAGTAAATTAAACTTATACGTTGTATACAGAAATGCAAACTGTGGAGTGTTGCTACCCAGACATATGTATAAACAATAAAAGCACAAGGTCGTTTATATAACCATAACTGTATCCCAAAACCAAAGCAAACATATTGTTGACCAACATAATACCGTATTGTACTAAAACACATTTGATAAGGCAATGCAGTATGTTTAAATCGGTGGAAAATTTAGTTAAATTAGATTCTCGGTCGATATTTGTCCTTTGTTAGATTTAGTATTAACATATGAAGACCAACACTTCTAAAAGAATAATAACAATGATAATGATTTAGAACAGTTTGTTATGATAAAGCATAATGAGCCCATTCGCCCAAATCTGTATATGCTCATACGTGTGGAATTTAGTCTTAGTATTAACAACTAAGAAGCGGATTGAGAAATATCCAGATATTGCAGCTTGTACAGCTATATTTTAAATATATAAATAAAACTCCTACCAACAAAAAAAAACACAAAACAACTTACGTTGGTATTTACAGTCTTTGATTCTGTTGGTCTAATTACCTTATATGATACATAGTAAAACACATTTCTATCGAAAGTAACATTTGAAAAGTAAAAAAAAAGTTCTACTTAAGATAAACCCGATCATGTAATCGAGTCAGTCATATGTATGATGAATCAGTCATGCGTATAGGAGTGTACGTTAACCAACATTCAATTAGTATCTGTTATCTCGAGTAGAATCAGCCTGCTGACTCGTCAGGCACAGTCTCTCTGGTAGAGATCCACCCCACTGACGGTGATGTACACCGAGGTTAGCTGCAGCGCCGTGTTGATGTACAGTTGACACTGCTGGCTGCCTGACTTGTACTCCGCCACTCGGCACGTGATGCTCGTTTCAGTGATACAGGCAGACTTACACTGGTCCAGCGTTAGGCCGCTTAACGTTATATCCCCGTAGCCCGAGAAACCTTTCCCTAAATCTGGCTGGAAGGTTGTCCCGTAAGATGAGCATGCTAAAATGGATAATCATTATCATCATCATCATCTTCATACTCCTCCTCCTTCTCTTCCTCATCACCACCTTATAATCACCACCACCACCACCACCATCGTAAATTTTGCGTGCTATGTTTCCTTTCTACCCCTTCCCTGTAGACAAATATTTCATATCATTGCTTATCGTAGTTCTATGGTTTACTGTAACTCTTATACTAGCCGTCCATAACATTTAACGCTATCGCTGGCCCTGAATAATTTACTCCACGTGACTCAATATGACGTCAAGTAAACGTGTTTTTTAAAAAAAACCCACAAAAAACGCAACTGTATATTTTAAGTATGCGGCTTGATTGTTTACACCTATTTACCTTGCATGTGATAATCAAAGGCAATGTGTATGATAGATAGTTTTTGAAACATACGAAGGTTTGTCAACTGGTATAATTTAGAGTTAGTTGCATGAACTGAAGAAAATGGGACTGAATGTGGCATCACGACCACAACGTATGTTACATTTACATAAATTTCGCAATAGAACAGCGTTTATGTTATATCTTGATCATGTATACTGTTACTTGTCCCTAATTATGTTACAATTGTCATAATAGTTACTCTTGACAGAGTTGAACATGGTCTTTTAAAATACTAATATTCCACAAATACTAATATTCCACAACGAATGTCAATCTAATAACAATAATGATAATTCACATTTGTCCTTGGACTCCTGAATTATTTTTTATAATAGCGAATTATTGCTGACCTTTTACAGTACTTATGGTCAAGGTGTAGCTGACCGTTATGACCCCACCCCATCAACCCCACCAGCCCTTTACCGCTCTCAATTCGACAAGATGGTCAAATATTGGTTCTAACGACCAAGCGTGTCAACTAGCTCCATCAGTGGTTTGGCATTGGCATTTTGCTTGTATCTGCCTATATGTACAGTTATAATAGCTGAAGTCGTGAAATAGGTTTTCTGTTTTACCTGACTTAAAACACGCTACACTACGTCATTTATTTAAGCAGACCATTACCTGTTACGCACTGTGATACTTGGCCATCGAAGCTATAGCCAGGGACACATTTGCAGTTGCTCGTTGCTGTGTCACAGATGCTGTTGGGGACGGTACAGTCGCCGGTTGTTAGACACGGGGTGGACACTGTTGTCACAGCCAGGGTGGTCGGGACCAGGGTGGTCGGCATTGGTGTGGTTGGGACCTGGGTGGTCACGGTGGTCTGAAGGGGGATAGTCTGAACCTGGCTGGTTGGTACCAGATTGGTCGGGACCGGGGAAGTCGAAAACGGCGTGGTCGGAACCTGTAAGAATACACAGGTCATACATTGTTATCAGGGAAGGTTCCATAGGTAGATAAAAACAGCTTGAATCATAGCTCGATATGATTTTCGTCTTAAATCATGTCTGAAATATGAAATGTATTTCAGGTTGAATTTATTGTGATACTAACAATTCGCATGCTACGATCAACTGACATTCTACCATCCTATTTAAGTGTAAGTAAGGTAACAGCATCACTTACCGGTATGAATTTATAATCCGACGCCATGGTTTGATGGAATATAAAAAGAAAAAGAAAACTTCAATGGTAATTTCTGAGGAAGTGTGTACTAGGTTGCCCGTAATAGGATGTACTGTATAGAAGGAATAAGTTCATAATACTTTTACGGGCTTTTCTGTATAATCTGTAACGGCTTTACTTAAAATTTATAGCGAATTCCTGAAATAAACGTTAAGTTGAAATAATGTTTTGCAGTTTTAGTGTGATGCACTTTTAAGCTTATCATTCAAAAAGAGAACAGGGTTCTATTTAATATAGTCCTCGAAAATCAATTGACATGCAACGTGATGTCGCTATGTGGTGCAAAGTGTCAATACAGTTACAATTTCTGTGCTAACGAATCAATAAAACCATTTAATTACTTGAAATGATATGATATAAAAGTTGTTGATATCACAGAAAAAGCAACAACCAACAAAAAAGTAAACAAATATCATATGTATCGCTATTTGTTTGCTTTATATAACCATCTATTACAATATTGGCCGTCTACCCAGCGATACGGTCTGTCATGGCAGCAGTTTTATTAAACCAATTATGAGGCGTTTGTGAACACAGTAAGAGACCAGGACAAACAAAGAATCAAATCAATAGACGTTTGTGCGGTGAAAGTTTAACCCCGTACGTGATTACAGGTTTGCAAACAATTGTCAAAACTATTCCATCGTAAATAAAATGTACAACGCATTGGAAAATGGAAAGCAGACAACTGCTGCAACTAAAGCAAATAAACACCTCTTCTAAAATATAGATTTTACATTGGGACAAAAGTTACATCAGAGTCACTAACATCCGAAAATAGAAACCATTTTATTAATCATTAAATACTTTCTATATGATTTTGTATTTTAACTTAAGTTCGGTCTAAAATAAATGCTCATGCATGGTATTAGCACGACCAAAATAAACTGAGTTTGAAATCTATTACCCGTGAATAGCTAAATATCCCGTGAGGGAAATTCCTCTCCGAACGTTTGCGTCAACTTTAGACTGAGACAAGAGACATGATACGAATAACCGTTGTCGTCACATAACCTTGTTCAGAGCCGTAGAAGGCTGCGAGAAAGTAATGAACATTTAGTTTAAACGAATAACAATATTAATGTTAACTTTTGAAGCATGCCTGGACACAACTGACCCATCTATTCTCCTTAGATATACATATTTGTTCTGTACACGCACTTCTTCTTCCCAGTCACTAAGTACCAACCGCGAGCAGTCAATGTCATACTGAGTGAGTCCTGTGTGCTTCCGAAATCCAGCTCATATCTCTGGACTGTGTTGCAAGCGACACCGCCCCAAAAAGACAAAGAACAACATTGAAAGAAAAAGAAACACGCATAAAACAAAACAAGAAAAAGCACCACAAAAACAACAACAACGAAAAAACAAACAACAAAATAACAAAACCCACAAAAACATAAAAACAAAAACATATGTTGTCCATTGAATTTGAATACGCATGCATACACACACACGCACGCACGCACGCACGCACGCACGCACACACACACACACACACACACACACACACACACACACACACACACACACACACACACACACACACAAATACACACAAACACACAGCTTCACAAGCTATCATGTGTGCACATGCATACAAAGAACAAAAAGGATTGCTTAAATATATATACGAATCTTCAACGGCATATTTCAGGATACGATCTCGATTGTTCTTCTATTATGATTAACCTAATCGAATACTTATTTAGATGCATGTTTATTATATGATTTAAGTCTATTGCTACATTGAGAACTTGGCAATATACAAGCAACCTTCACCTACGTTTATTCGGTTCGCAATTTCTGCATATTTCCAACCACTGGGGGTCGGAAGGAGGGTCACATTCGCGGTGCCTCTATTCGTTAGGCAGTCCGAGGTGGCCGTATTGTACAGGACGCTCAGACAGGTTGGCTGTGTAGTGCAGATGGTGCAGCATTTAATGAAGGAGCCAGTTTTAGCAAAAGCAGCTGTCTGGATCCCATAACTGATATGTCCGGTCGAGGTCACAAAGAACAGCCGAGAGTCCACAGCTGACAGTACGCCTCGGAGAAACACAATGCAAGCAAGAAGAGCAAGCATGCGACACTGCATTATTTCCAACATCCTGAAAAATATCAATTGATGGTAAAGCAGAGAACTGAGGTAGGTTATGTGTAATTGTCAATCGTTATGGTATTGGGCTCAAGAGCGAGGACACATGGTTTGAGTTTGGACGGACTAAACATTCAACTACATCTGACAGTTGGGAGTTTACCAACAACAGGTATCACTATGTTACCCATCTCCCTTTTCGAAAATTCGAAGTGATTATTTTCATAAACTATGGTGTACTTTAAGTGAAGACGATCCTTAAAGCTACGTAAATGGAAAGAAATTACAATTGCAAAATGTCGTTAAGTAAGACAAGACTGAGGATACTGCTTGGCCAGCCCGGGGTTTAAACACGATGATTCTGAAAACACACAGTATGGTGAATCCGATGGTGTAAATTTATGGACAAGGCCACACGGGCCGGTCAGTCCAGTAAACATGTTGAGATCAGGATTATATGGTCCTGTCAGTCCGGTGATGTAAACATGATAAAAGCAAAGTTACACAGTCCCGTCAGTCCGTTGGTGTAAATATAATGAGACAAAGGTGATACGGCCCGGTCAGTCCGTTGGTGTAAATATAATGATACAAAGGTGATACGGCCCGGTCAGTCCGTTGGTGTAAACATAAAGAAACCAAGGTTATACGGCAAGGGCGGTCCAGTGGTGTAAACATGAGGACACAAGAATTACACGACCCGGTCAATCTCGTGATGAAATAATGAGAAATACAAGGTTACACGGTCCGGTCAAACCGATGAATTACATAAGAGAAACAAGGTTACAGGGTCCGGTCAATCCATGATATGCACGGCTTGGGAAAACACATGGTGTGAGCATGAGGAAACAAAGATTACATGGTAATGTCAATCAGATGATGTAAGGAAACCAAAGTTACACGATAAGGTCATTTCGATGGTATAAATGACTAAATAAAGCTCACAAGGTCCGGTCATTCCAGTGGTGTAAACATGCGAAAACCATTGTTATATTTCCTGGTCTATCAGATGGTGTAATCATGAGCAGTCCGAGGTTACACGGAATGGTCAGTCCGGTGGTGTAAACATGAAGAAACTAAGGTTACATTGCCTGGACTAACAAATGGGGTTTTCATGGGCATTCCAAGGTTACATGGTCCGCTTAATTCGATCGTGTAATCATGAGAAAAACAAGGCTACACGACCTGGTAAATGCGGTGGTGTAATCATAAGGAAACCAAAGTTGCACGGCCTGGTAAGTCCGGTGGAGTAAACATGTAGAAACTAAGGTTACATTGCCTGGTGTATCAGGTGGTGTAATCATGAGCAGTCCAATCTTACACGGCCTGGTCAATCCGGTTATGTAAACATGAAGCAAGCACAGTTACACGGTCGGGTCAGGCCGGTGGTATAAACATTAGGAAAGCAATATTCCACAGTCCAGTTAATCCGTAGATGTAATCATGAGGAAACCAAGGTTACCCGCTCCGGTCAATCCGGTGGTGTTATCTTGAGGAAACCAAGGCAACATGGCCTGGTCTGTCCGTGGTGTAAGATTGAGAAATACAAGGTTACATGTCCCGGCCGATAGATTTTTTAAAAGGAGGAAACGAAGGTTACACTGCCTGGTCTGTCCGATGGTGTAATCATGAGGAAACCAAGGTTACATAATCCCGTCCATCCGGAGGTGTAAAAGGAGGAAACCAAGGTTACATGGTCCGGTCAATTCGATGGTGTAATCATGAGGAAACCATGGTTACATGGCCTGTCAGTCCGATTATGTAAAAGGAGTTTACGAAGGTTACAAGGACCAGTCAATTCGATGATGCAATCATGAAGAAGCTAAGGTTACACGGCCCGGTCAATTATATTGTGTGAAAGGAGGAAACCATGAATACACAGTCCGGTCAATTCGATGGAGTAATCGTGAGGTAATGATGGTTACACGGCCCGGTCGATCCTATTGTGTAAAAGAAGGAAGCCAAGGTCCAATCTATCCGATGGTGTAAGCATGAGGAATCCATGGGAACATGGACCGGACAATTTGAATGTATAGAAAAGAGAAAACCATGGTTACCAGGCGCGGTCAATTCGATTGTGTAAGGGGAAAAACCAAGGTTAAGTGGCCTGGTCAATCCGTTTGTATGAACGGAGGAAACGAAGGTTACAGTGTCCGGTCAATTCGCTTGTTTAAAAGGAGAAAACCAAGGTTACACAGACCTGTCAATTCGATAGTGTAATAATGAGAATACCAAGGTTACATGCCCCAGTCAATTTGATTGTGTAAAACGAGAAAACCAAGGTTACACGGTTCGGTAAATTCTATGGTGAAAAAAGAGGAAACCAACGTTACTAGACCCGGCAACTTCAATAGTGTAAAAGGAAAAATAACAAGGTTGCACTTCCCGGTAAATTCGACTGTGTTAAAGGAGGAAACCAAAGTTACACGGTCCGGTCAATATGATTGTGTAAAAGGGGGAAGCCAGTGTTGCACGGTCCTGTCATTTTGGTGGTGTAAGCAAGAGGCAAGCATGTGTTCACTTCCTGTTCTATCTGGTGGTGTAATCATGAGGAATACAAGGTTACATGGTCGTGTTAGTTTGGTGGTGTAAACACGCGGAAACCAAGAGTAAACGGCCTGGTTTGTATTGTTGTGTAACCCTGAGGAATCCACGGTTACACGTCCCTGTCAGTTCGATAAGGAAATCAACATTACCCGGCCCGGTCTCTCCGCAGGTGTAATCATGAGGAATGAAGATTACACAGCCTAGTCAGCTCGGTGGTGGTAATATGAGGAAACCTAGATTCAAACGAAGATCACAGGGCCTGGTCTATCCGGTCTTGTAATCAACGTTACCAGTCCCGGTCTATCTGGTGGTGAAAGCAAGGTTACACAGCCTGGTGTTGCCGGTGGTGTAATTATCCAGAATCCAAGATTACACGGTCCTGTCTGTCTGTTGGTGTAATCATGTGGAAACCAAGGATCCACTGCCTGGTCTACCTGGTGGTGTAATCAAACGGAAACCAAGGTTACATGGTCCGGTCAGCCCAGTGGTGTACACATGTGGAAACCAAGGTTACACGGTTCGTTCAGTCCAGCAATGTTATCATGAGGAAACCAAGTTTATACGGCCCGGTCAGTTGGATGGTGTAAACCAAGGTTGCACTGTCCGGTCAATGCGGTGATGTTATCATGAGAAAACAAAGGTTACACGGCCTGGTCTGTCCGGTGGTGTAATTATGAGGAATCCAAGGTTATACGGCCTGGTCAATTCGATGGTGTAAACATTATGAAACTTTACATGACCCTGTCAGTCCGGTAGTGTAATCATGAGGACGCCAAGGCTACACCTCCCTGTCAGAATGGAGGTGTAGACAATTTAGTCTTTCTTTAGAATGAAAATTAACAGTATATACCCATTCTCGGTTTTTGTGTAAGGATAACATTAGAATAAAAACCAACAATACCAAAATCTGAGTCGACGCTGAAGCCATTTTGGGGGCTTTATATTGCGGTTTCGGTAAAGTGACATTTAAATTGACTGTTACATTTTCAGGTTGATTATTAGATCAGGGTCTTCCAGCTGATCCTGTGGATCCCCCAATATATTTTGTCTGGGTTCCTCCACCACTTGTTAAAGCAGGACATCGCGAATAGAAAAACCCTTACTTTGTCGATGAGATGTTACAAAAACCCAAACTAACGAATCATTGAAACACAATCAGCATTACAAACAGTGTGAATGCATTATCAGGAAAAAACATATAAATGCGCCAAATGGTTAAGGTGCAGGTCCCAGTAAAAACAGAACCACCCCTTTCAATCCTCAAAATTTTGTTTAAGCTGGGTTATTAGTATTTTGCAAAACGGAACCAAACGGAACAACTG
Source organism: Sinonovacula constricta (assembly GCA_007844125.1). Classification (NCBI taxonomy): domain Eukaryota; kingdom Metazoa; phylum Mollusca; class Bivalvia; order Cardiida; family Solecurtidae; genus Sinonovacula; species Sinonovacula constricta. The sequence goes on along the minus strand of CM017556.1, from coordinate 54,570,636 downwards.
ATGGGGTACTAAACGGGGAATGCCACTGCTTCTATATTTTTGTTATTAGGTTTGGCTGGGCACTTTGTATTAACTCCTTTATATGAGTACATGTACATATAAAATAGATCTGACATAAGATGTCATGCAATAGAAGAGAAATTGAAAAGCTCAAGAGATCACGAAAAGTGCGACTCACTGGCGAGTTAAGTAATTAAGTTCCTTGACAACTGAAATATTTTATGTTGATTACTTTTCAGTATTTTCACTTTTAGATTTTTTATCCCTTGAAATGAGTACAACTAATATTTGTTGAAAGAAATCTACGTATGCAACAATCTGCGCTATCTGTTACATCGTTAAAACAAGTTGTAACTTAAACATAAAGTGATTAATGTCTGGCTTTCTACTAAGTCATAAATTGATAAACATTTGCACTTAGCAGAATTTTTTATTGTCCATTTTCCTTGTCACGCTGGTCTGTTCGGCCCATGTAGCTCCAATGCGAAATTGGCATTTAAAAGTTATCACTTTATTCAATAAACAATTGTTTCTTTTACTGATATTCAGCACATATTAACATTTTGTCCAGTAAACAGGCTTTCCAATTTAGTTTTTGAAATCTAAAAACAACAACAACAACCAAAAACAACAACAACAAAAACAACAACAAAAAACAACTCAAAACAAACGCATATGTGAAGTGTACAGCAAAGTTCAACTTTTAATAGTTCCTACTAATTCCTACTGCTTCATCAGCCTGCTTTCAATATTTTTTACAGAAAAAAAATTCCGGGAAAATTGGTCGATCGGTCGATCGTAATTCAATTTGCCATTCAGAGTTTAAATCATCTTTCTACAAACATGTCACTTAACTTTTATTGTCACGACGTGACAGCATTAGATTAATGTGTCTGTTGATGTACACACTTTATTTCTAGCAGTTTTATCTGACTTTTATATATCACATGGCATTGTTACGAATCTTCTTTAAAAAGTAAGTATCTAAATAAATTATTGGATAATTACGGTACTGACTACATTTTCTTAAACATAGCCGTTTATTCAGTAACTATATAAGTTGGAATTGAAATCATAAATATGTGTCAAGAATGTTAAAATGAGAGTATTAAATTTATAGAATATAACAAATGACAACGTTTCATAAATGAAGATTCAAAATCTTACGTTTAAGTCAGATTTGAAAACTTGATATGCGACACATAAATCCAAATTGTAATTTAAATTCGTGTTAATTATATAATCCACACAACTACTGGCATAACAAAATTGTTATTTAGTAATTAATTGCAATTAGTAAATGCAAATAAGTGTTCCACCGTTACGTACTTTAGTAATATCTTGTCCAATTTAGCCACAGACTCTCTGCAGTTTGTATTAGTATGCCAACGAACTGCGCACATCCGATGTTTAATAGTCATAATGTATTTATTATTCTGTGTGATTGTATAAAATTGATTTCTTTAGATCATGCGTTGTCCTTTCTCTCTCAATCGAAATCTCGATGACTTCACAGCCACTGGAAGGGGGTTGTTTCTCTGTGGCAACATTTGCAAATCAATAGATTGGTTTCCTGCCCGGATATTATCTATGAGTGACGTTTGTCAATAGTTGTATTGCCATTGAAATCAAATAAAAACGAAACAAAAAACACTTTAACTTATTTATATTTTTATACGCACTGACCTTTTGTTAGTGTTGTGGAATCGTTATCAAAACAATCTTCCCCATTGACAGCCATTGTGATATCCAAACTACACCCACAGATTCATGTATGCCGCTTTTATTCCTAGAAGTTCTCAAGCTGCTTATTCCCGAGTTGTCAAGATACAAGTGTGAATCTCACCTTCCAAAACATCGTTATTCGAGCGAGTGTGAAGAAGCATACGTTGTTACAGAGGCACTTGTCCATGTCTTCGACACTGCAGAATAAGACATCTGGCAACTAACAGTTTTAATGTACTTGGCACTGATCAATAGATTTGTTCTTTACACCAATTTTTTACACCGACGAACTGGCAAGCGCCTTACGTCACTGATGGCTGTTTTTTGAACTGAGATGTACATCCATGAACGAACAGGTAAAACGACAGAAAAAGGATTGTTTTACTGCATTAAATACCATTTTCTAATATCATTAGAGAATCTAATCTATAATCTTTTCTTTTACATTTTCAAACTAGCCATGTTTTATTTGTTTCGGACAAATGGATTACATTACTTACAAAATACAATCCACACGATTATTTTTACAGTACAATATGTAGAAAGCATTTTTCTTTTGTATGATCGGACGCAAACATGTAAGTGATATCGTGTTATAAATCTTCGGAAAGGTTATATGATATTGATATAGACTGGTGCTTTAATTGACAATGCTTTCAGATATCAATAAAAAATATGCAGTTTGACTTTACCTCCATCCATCGGATTGACCAGGCCCTGTAATTTTGGTTTCCTCATGTTTTATTCGCTACAGAAGAAAAAAGTTATTAAAGATGTCTATTTCTTGATCTTTATGACTAATTATTGTTAATTATGTGCGTGATTGAAATAAACAGAGAAGCAATGATTTAAATAAGTTCTCATCAGCAGGGAAAAGTATAAGTTTTTCTCCAATTTATTAAAAATACATTTATGTATTCAATAACAACCTATCGCTGCAAAAAATTAAAAAAAAAACAGCAACACACACTTAATCTACCAATATTAAGGAAAGCTCTACAATGCGCCAAAAAGGAAATCATTTTTTTGTCAAAATATATAATAAAATCAAATAGATATAATACACATAAAACATTATATTGGCCACAGGAACAATTATATTTTGGATAACCTTTAAAGAAACAAGATCTGATGACTTTAAGACGAAAGGCTTAAATGTAGGTCCATCGATTTCTCTCAACAGTACATATTTGTAAATAATATAGATCTGTGTTGTTTACATATACACACAATAATGATTATGATTTCAGCCGACCAGAAGAGAGAGCCTTTACCGCCATCTTGGTCAGTGCAATTTGTTATTTTTATTTGAAATATATTATGAACTCCAACAACATGTAAATGGTACAAAAACAGTCCCAAACAATATACATATATATGACACAAAAGACTTACCAAAACAACATCGACTGACCAATTTTTAGCCCAACTTTTAACAAACCAAATGAAATAACTACCGGTTAAAACCAGCCAAATAATAACATAACTAGTCTTAAAAATATATGTTAACATTGCGCCAATACAACAGAATACATAAATCAAAGTAAATAGAATAAGCATGTATAAAGGCCCAGTCAGTAGATTACTACATTACCATGCAAGATGGCTCTGTTTTGAATCCTACAACATCACAAGCCTTTCTTTTTTAATTGTTTTTTTCTTCCATTTTCACATTAACAGTTTTTTTTGACAAGTTAACTTTTATCACCACTTTAATCCACAAACCATTTAATAAGGTCAAACAACGTGCCTGTCGGATTTAAAATGACCTTGAGATATTATCGATATAATTGTACTAAAATAAACTGCAAATGGCCGCGCCAGATGTAATAAATATTAAACATATCAACAGAAGTTTAATGGCGACGCGCTAGAAATTTGCTGACATTTGCACATGGGGAAAGTCTGTTTAGCGGACATTTATAACCCTGGTAAAATAGGTCCTAATTCGGTAAACGTCGTTTTATTTTTATTTATTGAGTGTGTTTCTGTTACTTTTCTCTCGAAACCTTGAAGGTAAATGTACCTGGATTCTTGGTACGTTTTTGCATGTTCATACATAATGTAAGTAGCTCGGATTGCTGTAAATCCATCGATGTTCGGACTGCATGTTAGGCTGCTGTGCATTTTCTGCTTGTGCATTTTAGTTTTAAGGTTAATTGTAATAATTTTGGCAGCTTTTTTCTTCTACATATGAAATATCTTGGAAAACCTATTCAATCTGTGCTTTTGTTTTGCTTTAAATCATTCTATGGTCTCAGGAATATACATTATACATACTTTTCCTGGAGATTTATAGTTACTGAAAACCTGCAAATAAAAACCTTTCAAATATGTATTTGTAACTTGCTCCTATATTGCTGTAACTTGTTTATTTGTTCCAGTTTTACGTCCCCTTTGATGCTTCGCATTAATGACTTATCTTGTATCAGGATACAAGCCAATAAGGTGTATGTTGGGTTGCTTGCAATCCAAGGGTAACTTGTTTAAATCACATATGGTGTGATTTCTTACACAATATAAACATTAATTTTAAATTATCACATAAGTAATTCCAGTACAATGACGGAGAATAATTACTGCCAGTTTTATAACGTCTGCTATGTTGGGTTTAATTGAAAGTAGATAATTAAATATATAATTCGCAGATATATTTCGTTATTTATACAATTGCTCAATACCGCGTAAGACCCTGACTAATGAAGTGAAGGAGTTAATTTTGAGTATTATTTACATTTTATAAAGTGTTAATAAATGTGTTATTATTAAGCTCCAGCCTTATAAATAATGTTTATTTTAAAACTGGTTAAACATTATTCATGTCACAGACGAACACAAACATGCGTTTTAAACCTGCCCCATGGCCATCTTTGCAGCTTCTTGTAATCCTTCTGGGTTTACCAATAACTTATCATAAGCAATCCTCATGTAATCATTCTATGTTGCTTCTTGGTATAATGGCGTGCCTACAGCGGCTTCTGGTGATAACAACAACAACAACTGTCATTGTCTTCAGACCCTACTGGTCTGTATCAGCTTATCCACTATGGCATCTTTAATTACGGGGTTTGTAGCTAGCCACAATTGTAAACTGTGACATTATACAAAACTGACAAAATGTGTAAAGTGAAACGCATTCGGAACACTTCGGCCATTTCTACATCCGGGCACCGCGGAATAGTTACGAATGAGTGAAACGGCGGCATCCTGACAAATACAGACATTCAGTTTACAGCGGTCTAATAAACATAATTTCTCATTTGTTCATTGTGTTGACTTAAATAAGTGTTACAATATCATAATACAAGAAAAAGTTTGGATGTGAGGCATCCCAGGCGCTGAAAAGGGCATGCGCTTTAAACAAGAAGAAGACTATCTTGGGAACTAAACAGTCTCTTTCACTGTCGATTAATAACACATACATGTAACAGTAATGAACCATAACTCTGTTGGTAAAAAGAGTATTTGCTAGCTTGTATATTTATCTTGTTCTTTGCTACATCTGTATTTACAAGCTACAATGCTAACATTGGCATACTCGGTTTCCTATGTTAAACAATAATTCGCCAAACAGATGCGAATTCCTATAAACGCATGCTACACTTTTATATTTGCAAGCTACACATTACTATTGCAAGTTATAAGATTTTAAAAACAGAATACTCAGTTCTCTGAAAAAAATCTCCCAGAACAGCTGCGACTTCGTGTTTTTGCCAGCTACACTATCGTCGCCATAAAAATGAAGATCATAAGAGGCAACGCTCGCCAGAGCGGCACCAATAGAAAGTTATCAGCACAATTATGAATAGACCTTTATTAACTTTTCTTAAAAAGACTCTTGGCAATAAAAGCTATGACTAATGCTTTAATTATCGGAACTTGACAGTGCGCATTATATTTGTAACATTTATCTTTTGTAACAATATTTGTCCGTACTCAATCAATGTTTACATTACCGTATTCTTTGTAACGCATATTTTACAAATCAAACAGCGTGAATTAGCGCTTGAACACAATGGCAGTTTTTATTTATCAATGTGAAATTTATACAGGTCAAAAACCATTACCTATTGATATTCGCTGAAGTAACACGTAAATGCAAACAACCTCTGATAATATTCTGGAAGACTGTCAACAAACAATTATGCAGAAATCATTTATATTTTATTTATTTCATTCAAACAACACTTGCCTAGTCAACGAATATACGACTTGGAAAAACTAATAAAGACAACAACGCAACAGCAATTTATTTACAGTTCGGTCTCTGTGCAAGACGTGTTGACTGTATTTACCGTCACAAAGCACCAGATACGGGTATGAAAGGTCTCTATCAAATCAAAAGCTTCTGAGAAGACCTGTAAACAAGGCAAATATATTTCATAACGATGTTTTCTTTACTGTAAACATCGTGTTTTACCTTCTCAGCTACAGTGCTTCCTCTCAAAAACAACATTGGCGGGAAGTGGTTCAAATGGTTGTTGTAGAGAGGTTGGTGCTCTGAAGAGGGAGTCCCTATAAAATGAATAATGCATTGTACTAAGGTACTTTAACCGAGATGTATTCCTGTATTGTTATATTTACATATTTTTTTCTGTTTCAGAAGGAAACTATTGCAGACAATTTTCTTAAAAGGTAGCGTCGCTGATGCTGTAGAAGCCTCTTACATAGCAGTTTAACTGTTAAGTTTAACGACACTACAATTATATATCTACTTAATCATTCTTTTTCCGGACTCGTTGTTAAGATATTTTTTTCGCCAATGTTTTGGAGTATTTTTTGTATTTTCTGGAAGATTGATATTTTTAACATTCTACAACCTTCTATTATTCACTGTAACATCATAATAGCAAATCTAAAAAGAACCGTCGTTTACAAGTACGAACGTGTGAAGTTATACCTTGCATATACTATTAGTGTGTTAGAATTAGTACAAAAGTAGATCTGCTTTACCTTTTGTAATTTGTTTAAGAAATATGTTACTGTTACTGTTATTGTGTTTTAGAAAGTCTTCGCAAATAAAATATAACTTCCTGTAAAATGTATTATAATACATTGGATTGTAACACACTAATAAGGAATGTACTTGTGTGTGTACTTTTATTCGATATAAGTATGTTACAGTATGATCTAGGATTGTCCTAAGTTTAAACCTGATCTAACATGTTTGTTGCAATACTAGTAGCACTTTGCTATATTTTCTTATAAGAAATATGAGTCTTTAAGTATTGCAACATATACTGAAATTTGGAACGGCATAGATATTCATATTCAAGTCACAAGTAATGTAGACAGATAGACAGACAGGCGTAGTTTTTTCTTTTATCAAGGTACATAGACATACAACATGGGATATGCTTTTATACTATTAAACAAACATACATCGTACATATTTAAGTTCTGTCGAATAAATAAACATTAAGAAGAAATACAGAAGATATCGTAGAACGGAAGAATGGCGAACGGAGGACCACATTGTGTTCTTTCTTAGTACAGCTTTATACATGTATCTATAAACAGGCAGACAAACATGGCACATGTCACATGGAATTTAGTCGATTTCCTGTACGAGAGTAATTAGTTATTAAAATGGATATAAGATAAATTCATAAAATCAAGTAACATTTACACAAGTAGGCCTGTAGGAAAGGTCTATCTTATTATACACAGTCCATTATAAACAACGATCTATACTGGAGGTTTTAACATATATGTAATGGAAAAACTATGATATAGGGAAATAAAGTCTTCATTGATCTTTTGTAACAATTACAATTGTTTTATGCCCAAAACAATAAAGCTGTTAACTACGAGAAAGGGAAGACAAATTAATAAAAATGGAAAAATACAAAAAGATAAATTTATAAAAAAAGATGCAAAAATATTCAATAGAGTAGAATATTAGTCAGTTAATATGTTCGAACTGTATATATAGATAAACGTTAGATGTAATTAGAGACAATAATGCATAATTGATACATTGAAGAAATGAGGCATCGTATTGGCCACCGTACAACGGATATTGCTATTAGTAGTGCATATTCAAGGAGTATTACGAAATGAAATGTGACACACGCTTAAGCATACATATAATTAAATACATATGTATATAAGCAGTCAGTTACATTAAGAACCGTTATGTGTCGAGCTCTAACCCCGCACTACCAGAGCGGTTTCTCAAATACAAGCTGTAAAAATAGATCTATTTGAAATGAAACTTTCCAAGTAATGCATATTCTTAGACCTAAGTTATGGCGTCATTAGAAAAGAATGTAGTGACGTAATTAAAATAGGAGATTATAAAAATGCCCACTGTGAATTTCTGGAAGAGGATAATTAAAGTTTCTATTAGGACGCCTACGCAAAACTTTTTTTGATTATAAATGATAGCAAATATTGAGGACAAAATGACATGAGAAGAAATGTAAATGATTTAAGCATCCTGTTCATTTGTGGTTGCAATTGAAATACCCAAGTCCAATGTACGCCAAAGAAAACACGTAACATTTCTGGTAGATTGAATTAAATGAAAAAAGGTTAGTCGCACGGGATGTGAAGGTGAAAAAAGTAGGATGCAACATACTGAGATAAGTACGCACATGCGTAAAAAAATGTCAATAAAGCTCTAACATTTTTACCAAGGAAGACGGGGAGAGAATCCAGAAATTCGCGGACAAATTTGACAAAGTCATATTTTCTATGAATCATTTTGCAATTTTACATTCATCTTTGAAAAAAGCAAGCATTTTTTGTTTTTTTTTAAATAATGACTTTGAAAAAATTACCAAAGAATTAAATAATACATAGAGCACCACAATTGAAATGGTAAGATCCCCTTGCTAAAGCTTGCCAAATGGAGTTGGTAGTACGATAAACCGACCAAACACAGCAACAAGATTGATGGAAAATCTTTACACATTTGATGAGGTTCAGCCTTAACTTGTCACTGTTATATATGTGGTAAATCTAGATTTATTAATGTAAAAAAAAGAAAATAAAGTAATAGAAATGAAACCCCTGATATGTGCCAGTTTAAAATATTTGCCGTGTACGGTTCTTGTGATGGATGAGATTTATATATATATATATATACACACATATATATATAAGTCTTGCATTTGGTATTTTTTTAAGTAATCCGTCAAAATAAGATAAAAACAATCCAATGATATGTTAAAAAGAAAAAAGAACAAACCAGAGGTCAGAGCTTCGTAAAGCGAACTCATTTTCATATAATTGTTTAAATTCATCCCTGTGTTATTTACCGTCATATTGTTACATGGGGATTTTAGCTGTATTAATGATGAAAAAATAATTTTATTACGGAATTTAGACATAAGGTGTCCAAAATATGTGATAAAATCATGTGTACTATTTCAGAAGAATTATACAACGTTACTGATTTATTTGCTGAACGTTGATGTCAAAGAGATAACACGGAAATAGTAGCAGTACAAAAGCGGTAAAATGCTTAAAATTGCTATAAGAATAACAAATAATCGCGAAGGATTCAGCCATTCAATCAAATCACCAAGAACAGACTATTTGCCAACTTACAAGGTCTGCACAAGTATTGTGTCAATTATGTGATTTTTATCGGACATTTCTAATTATAAACCTATCAATACTAAACATGCTTTAAGGTTTTCACTGTTCTTTTCTTTATGTTTATGAAGTTAAAGATTTCTTTTGTGTTTGGAAATCGTTATCGTGTTTCTCAAGACGCCACTGCTATCTTGGCTTTTGACGTCATTATTCACTGTTACAATATGTCAACAGTTAGGAAATCTGATAAAGTCCTATGAACATTGCAACATATCCTTAAAAATGAAAAGGCACATGATAAAGGTATTCTCGTAGCAGCCAAATGTACAAGTCAGAATAAATATTACACGAGCCATTAAACAAAGGAAGCAAACCTCGCATTTAATGACTAGGAACGATCAGTCGACAAAAAGGACCGACTGGGGTGCTTAAACCGGTTTTACATAACGCTAAGCTCGCACTTCCTGAGTGGTTTCTCAAATCAAATGCAAATGTGAGCAATGAAAAGAAACCATCTATTTGAAAGAAACTGTCCAAACGTTGACGTTTTCTTTGAGGTAAGTTATGACGTCATTTAATAAAAGTAGTGACGTAATTGAAACATATGTCTAATTGGTGCTTAGGAAAGTGAAAAGTATTACATCTTTTAGAAGAATTCTACAATATTCTTGATTGTAAATTAAATTAAATTATTGGATGAATAAAAATTACCAGAGAAGAGGTGTCAATGGCTGTAACATCCTATTCATGTATTGATGGAATTGATGGAACAACATAGATTACAGGCACGGGGAGATTTTTACGACCGCCACACTGCACATGTAACAGTTTAAATCAGTTCTATGGCCATTCCAACAGATACTACAATGTTAAAAAAGAATAGGACAAAGACATTCACATGGAAACCAAACTTAAAAATCAAAAACTCCCTGTGAGAGTCATTAAACAAAAACAAATCCAACAGTTACTGTTGAAACGGTCAGTCGGCAAAAGAGGCCGAACAGGGTGTTGTTTTCTCTATTGGTCATTTTAATTTCTTTATTTGTAACGAGAATAACGTCACTCTCAATTTGCAGAGCATTTAGTGCTTCTGAATATATCTGAGAATTGCACTGGTTCGAATTGCTCTTGTATCTGAACATTTTTTCATGCTCGCTGTCCGTCGTCAGACAATATTACTAATTAACCAAAGAGGCATTTATTGCAAGTGCATACTGTACATATTTTAAATGTTCATATGTGCATTATAAGTATGTTTAATTGTGTTTATTGTAAATAGCATGATATGTTTATTGTTGTGTCGTCGAGGCAGGTGCGTACTGTTAGTTGTCTCACTTTCATAAACTTGTTTCGTAGCAATTATGCTCTGCCGTGAAAGATGCAGGTGCGGAAGGTATGTATTTTCGTAATTTATTTTATAGAAACGATTAATTAAGAATATTGATGCATACCCGATATTGGTTATTGTTTTCAGACAGTTCATTCCAACTGGAGATGTTCACAGAGATACTTCTTAATGGCCAGTGTATTCGACAGCCTGTGATTGCTCTGTTACGGAGGTAGGTTGGTTTTATTGAAACGAAGGGGCATTACTCGGAATCATCTTGAAATAAAACGTGTCGAATGTTACCTTCCTTATCCATGAATTTAATACAACGCGATTTTATTTGTATTTTACGCATGTAAAATATAATAATAATGATAATAATAGTAATAATAATAATAATAATAATAATAATAATAATAATAATAATAATAATAATAATAATAATAATAATGTGATAATAGGCTCCCTTATTTACATCGTGAACTATGATGTTTTACGTAAATGTTACGTATGGATTGTTATTCATATAAATGCTTCTAATTATTGTTTGTTTGTTTATTGGGTTTATCGTCCCACCAACAGTATTTCAGTTATCTGGAGACGGTGTCCACTTGAAGCAGATATAGTGCTGCCTTCACTGTGTATAGCATGCCGTGAACACCTGGCATGATACCACACAGAGTCACATTATCCTGACACCGGGCTAACCAGTCGTGGAACTACCGTTATATTTGCTTGAGCGTTAGCAAGGGAGCTATGCCACTACCATTTTTAAAGATCGAATCCGGGGCCTCCCGTACCTGGTGCTTCTAATTAAAAAATCGAACATTACATTGTTGACAATGATAACGGCTTAAAACATTATTGCAGGGAGAAAAAAGCAATTATTTCTGGGAAGGCTTAAAGGATTCATGTCAGTTAGTCAACGTGCTTACGTCTTACCTGCTCGCCATACGCTGAACGGTGAAAGGCGAGGGTTAAAAAATCCCATTCGGGTGGTTAACAAGTATCCATCTGGCATTTACTGTTGACCTGAGTGGGGGTTGTTCTGTAGTGATTAATTACAAATAAACAACATTTACAAAGATGCACTTAATTAACGTGTAATTTCTTAATGTTTTATTTAGGAAAGTCTTAACTAACTCATACAACGTTTATGTTTCTTGGCAAACTAATTAACTAAATGCGAGCTGTAATCATCTGTGCCAGAAGCTGAGTTATATATAATATGTCAAGAGTAGACGAACGATTTCCAGACACAGGAATGTATGGAATATTAACCGAAATACATTCCAGTCATTGAGAAATCATTAAAATGTCGACCGTTTACTTTCTTGTAATAGTAAACACTGTCTGTTAGCGTTTTTATTTAAACTACATAAACAAATCATCTACATTTAAGTTGGTCTGTTACAGTAGACTGTAATAGCCTAAAGTTAGTGGGTCATTAAATTATAAAACTAAAATGATTTGGTGTATTACTTATAGTTGATTTGCTTGAATTTCATAGGAAGATGATTGTTGAACGTATAGCAACATTATCAATTTGTTGCACGTTCTTTTTATTTAAGCATCCCAGTCGATTTTTGGCGGACTGACTGTAACATAACGTTTATTTCTGTCTATTTATGCTCAGCGTTTTTCGTCACCATCAGGTTAAACTTGCATTCATCCGGTCTAAGCTTGCGTCATTGTTACCTTACACCGACTTTGGTAGCTACAAAAGTGATCAGATTGTGTTTTTTTACGTTCATTCATACAATAATTCTGATGTAATTATGCTCGCTCACCCGATATTAATGGTTATTTAAATTCTATCTAGAACGTAAAGCCAGATCGTATCAACATGTTGCAAGTACCTATATTTGACAAAAAGACAAGACATGTTTACTTGCAGATTCTGTGCTGTATACTGTTTCATGTATTCAATAGTTTAACGGTGGCCGCTCTGTCACTCCATGTAACAGCACACCAAGATATGGCTTACTCTCATCTTTTAACAATGAATGATCGCACCGGAACTGTCTTGATGTATTCGTGTTCCCCTGATGGATTAAGATTGTAATATGAGTGTGAGAGGATGTAGATTCATCCGTCTCGTCTTTTAATTACCTTTTTATGTCAGTCAGTAATGATGTTATATCTTACATGAAATTCTTAATCATCATCATCATCATCATCAACATCATCATCATCAGCAGCATTATCATCATCATCATCATCAACATCATCATCATCGTCGTCATCAGCAGCAGCAGCAGCAGCAGCAGCAGCATTATCATCATCATCATATCATCATCATCATCATCATCATCATGATAAAAAAGATAATAATGACGATGATGGTATTAATTTTTTTCCTACTTACAAATGCTTCCCCAATGACTAACTGAATGAATATCAAAGAGACGCACAGGGGTATAAATTGAAGATGACAACATATACCTATTTTGTTTATTAAATGTTCAAGGGAGTGGCATTGTAAGTCATTCAAATCCAAAAGCATTATCCGACAATTCTCTGTTTAGACCAATTGTCCAATAACTTTGCTACCATGTAGTAACGTTATTGTATTTAACGCAAATTAAGCAGCACAGCTGTGTCCTTCGAACTGTTTGTTCAGAGAGATGTATAGAGAATACCAGGTTAGTGTTGATATAGATAAATATAATCATGCGAGGCTAAGAAAATCACAAAGCACGAGTCTGACGAGTGCTATCTGATTTTCGGGCCGAGCATGATAACATTTATCTATATCAGCACTAACCTGGTATTCTTATTATCCCACCATCAACAGTTTTTTTTCAAGTGGAGTAAAAAGGAAAACATTTAAATTTACCGCTGCTGCTTCTCCCTTACATGATCTGACATTCCAATGCAATACACGAAATTCATGCGCGTGCATAGAGCATTCGGCTATAAGAAATAGTTCTAGTTTACAATAAAAAAAGACATTAAACATGTTATTTTTTAAAATTTTATTTGCGTTATACATAAGGTTGTAATTTTATTGATTACGATAATTAAAAAGAATGGTTGGAAAATAAGAACAACAAAAGTCACACCCTCGTATAAACTTATACTTGTAGTGTGCAATGTCACGGACGTGTAACATTAAAGTTGCTACGCACATGGCATGAAGAAACGTGAATTACATTCGAGGTTTGTTTGTGTTTGTGGTTGTAACAAACAGGTAGCTCATGGATTTTAGTTGCTGATCACATTGAAATTCTGAACATTGAATATAGCGCCATTAAATTGCGAAGATAGTTGTGTTTTTGACGGGGTGACTTGCGAAATTTGGAGAAATGTTGGGATTGGAGGTGGTGGGTTGGTGTTCATGTTTATGCCTAGAAACTGTGATTTATTAGCATTTTTGTCCAGATCAGTGAAGTCAGCTGTATTTGGTTCAACTAAAGATCGAGCTCTATCCAAACTATGAATGTTCATCATGTAACGACATTTAATCATCAGGGTATGTCCTCAGATTAGGCAGCTGACTGTTGCTTTCTGAGACAGTCACAGAGTAAAGATCAATTTCCTTCTCGAAAATGGGATTAAGGCCAAATTTTGCCTCGAAATCCTCGTAGCTCATCTCTACAACACTTCTTAAGTTTTCTCACAATTCTTCATCACATCCTTTCAATTCACACCAAATAACATCAAAATAACAGGGACTCACATAATCTGACATTTTGACAGTTGTTTTTATTTTTGCAGACTACAAATTCGTAATTTTATTGACTTCATAACTATTCCCAAACAAGTTTTTGAATTGTAAATGTAAACATTTTTTATTATAAAGCCTTAATTTTTTTTTTATTTACAAATTTTCTGTATCATTGTTACATAGAACTTCAAACACCCGCTATGAACTGTCCGGTTAGCTCAGTCGGTTAAGACGCCTCTATTTAAATTTTCAATCCTATAGGACAGAGATCGAAACCTCGCTCATCCCTACTTTTTAATGGCCACGTTTGCTCTATTTAACCAATCTTTATATTATGGACATTTTTTGGGGGGCCACAAGCATAATTACGCGATGAATGAGTTTCGTTCACGTAAACGTTCCTGGTCGTTTTAGCTCAGGTGGTAGAGCGTCGGCTTGCGGATCGGGATGTCGTGGTTTCAAACTCCGGCCGGGTCAAACAAAAGACTTTAAAGTTGGTAGTAGTGGCTTCCCTCCTAACGCTCGCGGCTAATGGGACAGCATTACTAGGAATACACCGCTGTCATCTTGTTGTTTTAGCAATTTAAACAAGGTATACACTGAATAACACATGATTAAGTACAGTACCTTTGATGTTGAGTATACGTAAATTTATTATAAATACAATGCAGATCTATAATATAAGGAATAAATTAATGTGTTTAATAATCTACCTTATTTCTTCGTTAATTTTGTATTTAATTATTATATCAATCATATATACTTTTTGTAGTTAGTTGTTTTAACTGCTTTTATACACGCATTAGACAATAGGACGTATTAAAAGAATAAAAACATTGAAATAAGTTATGGTCTTAAAATATGATCCGATACTGGTGTCAATATGGATATATTATGTTTTTATTCATAGAAAAGGTAAATAAAAACCCCTGCCATAAACAAACCTTATTTCAAACCGCATCTTTATCCTTGAGATTTATGTCTACTGGCAATACTTGTAGCAATGGACCTGTCCAAACAAACTAAGCTTAATCCAATCAGAAAGCTGCATTTCATTTACCTCGAAAATGTTCTTATACGCGAATAAGGAAAGTTCTAAATGCAACCTGTAGCGTAACAAGTCAAAGCTAAAGTCGTATTACTAAATGTCCATTTTATGGTATTATTTCAATACCGATATACACGTATGATTTCGTTGTTAGGCCGTATATACTGGACAAATATCTAATAAAGTGCGATTATTCAGTCGTTTGACATTGATTTAGAAAAATTATGAAAAATAAAAAAGTCCAAATAAGATCCTAATATGAGTAGTTACAAATTCAAACAGGGATGATTATACATGTAAATTGCCTCCATAATGTTAAATATAAAATCGTGATTAAAGTTTTACCCAAGTTAAAAGTTTAATGATGCTTTTAGCAGTACTATATTTTCCTATTTTTACCGTTAGTAAACTATATTTATCTAGATAAATATCACGTGTTATAAACTGACATTTCCCGTTATCCTTTGTGGACGACCGGTATGGTTTCAAGTAACGCCTGCTTTAACGTCTGCAAACTTGTAATGGAGAGTTTAAAGAAAATTTCATTCAGATAAATTGTACAGTTGTTGCAGTCTTCTAATAGTTATTCTAATAGAAATTATTTGTATAAAAATCGGTCATCATTATAGTTCCAAGAAGAATTATACATATTATTAATGCAAATGTGCCAATAGCATAGAAGGGAATGACAGCAGTGACCTCATTTCTAAGGTATTACCATAACCTTACTACATGTGTATTATTGGTAGAATTATTCAACGTAATTTCCCGCGCGATTTACTGTTCAGTCACGAAGCTGGATGATCTCATTTCACGACAGTGACAACTTCTTAAAGTGAATGTCTACAATCCCAGAGGTATTTCGGTATATACACGAGATGTAACCAGGAGATACTATATCACTCGACATTATTTGACAATTCTTGATTAGGTTTTGGCTCGAGTAATAATCGGGGGCAATAAATATAGCAACCATAAATATCCATCAAGCAAACTCAAAAGGGCCCGTTAAAAAATCGCACAAATCGAAATACTACTTCTCCTGGGTATACTCGACCATCATTAAGACACACTTGAAATTTGTACCCAGTTTCCCTTTGACAACGTGCGCATAAATTTAGTATAAATTCTGAAATGTTCACATTTAAATACTTGCGTTCCTTTAAGAACAGCCTACCAAGCTTCAACATGAAAATGCAAAGCATCTTCACCGATGTGTACTATAATGTACTTTGAAGATAATCGATGTGTACTATAATGTACTTGAAGATGACCGATGTCTAACATAATGTACTTGAAGATGACCGATGTGTTATATAATGTACTTTAATGTCTCCATACCCTTTACGTGAGATTGCACAGTAGGTATAACATCGGTATTATAGTACCTTTCTTACATATAATATGCCAACTGCGGATAAATCCTAGGATTTTCATGAACTGTTTTTTATTAGCTCTTAACAATACTACGTTTTATTTTGTTGGTGGGTTGTTTTCTAAATTTCGTTGTTTTCTTTCGTATATTTTACATTTCACTTTTGACACTTTTAGAACATGATGTCATGGCCATTATATGCCATATTTAAATTGCTCTTGTTATATATCAGCGCTTGGGCTGTTTTATTTATTTGTTCTTATAATATATCAGCGCTTAGGCTGTTTTATTTGTTCTTATAATATCTAACAATATATCAGCGCTTGTGCAGTTTTATTTTTTTTCCTATAATATCTTTTAATATATCAGCGCATGGGCTGTTTTATTTCAAACTGATCTCTCGTTTGGGATTTTTGTTTATACGTTGCCGAGGATTTTATCTACTGTACATGTTTATAGTTTATTTTGTTGCTAGTTGTAATGTATGTATATAAGTTCATTGTATTTGTTTTAACTCCCGATGCAGGTGCTTACTGTTAGTTGTTTCACTTTGACGGGATGTTGTTATTTACACTGTTTGTTTGCTAGAAAAACCTTCAGGAAGTGCGAGGTTGGAGCGCTCCACAAACCAGGTTTAAGCACCCCAGTTGGCCCTTTTGCCGACTGACCGTTCCAAGGCGGTAACTGATGGTTTTTCTTTATGTGTGTTATGTCTCGTGTCTGTGTTTGTTTGTTTTTCACATTTGCATTTACCTTGTTTGCCTTTGTCTACAGGTGGATACAATTTAAATATCTGTTGGAGTTTTGATAGGACCTTTTCTTATTTACCTATTGAAGATGACCGATGTGTTATATAATGTACTTGAAGATGACCGATGTGTAATATAATGTTATTTGAAGATGGCCGATGTGTAATATCTTGTACTTGAAGATGGCCGATGTGTAATATAATGTCTTGAATATGTCGGATGTGTAATAAAGCGTGCTTTGAATATTATCTGTGTTAAAAAATAACGTATCTGAACGATGGCCGATGTGTAAAATAACGCATTTTGAAGATGACCGATGTGTAATATAATGTTCTTTGAAGATGACCGATGTGTCATATAATGTACTTTGAAGATGACCGATGCGTAATATAATGTTCTTTGAAGATGAACGATGTGTAATATAATGTTATTTGAAGATGACCGATGCGTAATATAATGTTCTTTGAAGATGACCGATGTGTCATATAATGTACTTTGAAGATGACCGATGTGTCATATAATGTACTGTGAAGATGACCGATGCGTAATATAATGTTCTTTGAAGATAACTGATGTTTTAAACAAACATGTTTTTAACTGTCGCGTAGTCTTTCTTCCTAACATCTAATTTAGACATTTTAATCCGTAATGATAATTTCATCGACGAATTAACGTTTGATTTAGAATGACTGGACAGTTCCTTGTTGGACAACATGACAATGAAAAGATAAGAACATTGGTTAAAACTCAAACAAATATGTTGAGCAATTGAGAAGTTTATGTCGACGGTATAAACCAGTCTGCTACAAGCGCCCTCCCACTTCAAGAAACTCACAAACCGGTATATAACTTTACGTTTCGATTCGACATGAAGCATATCATTAATCTGCTATGTCTATGCAGACTTACGAGACAGTTGCTTATTGAATGGGACAAAAGCCCCAACTATTTATGAAAAAGGTCAAGTGTATCATCAATAGAAGGTCAGTGTACCTCGGTAGGCAGTTCATTCAAAAGCTTTGTAAGCCATCCTTTAGGACTTTACTTTCCCTGGTACCAATAATACTAAATGCTTCTTGAATATGAATAAATCAAGTCAATATGGTGTCTTCGTATAAGATGATCGTTGGTCCTCATTATAAACGCAAATTAATCAAGACGGACGAATAAATGTATTACATACCATATTTGGTATACATTCATCCCTTACATTGGAAAGCGGATATGATATTTGGAATGAATGATCGCAATAGGCTTGACCCTGCCAGAACGATTGATTTGCTTCAGTTATGAATATTGCGACCGTTGTTCCGTTTATGCATGTATAATGATGTAATATCATCTCTTTCCATATACTGTGACATGTAAAGAATAATTTCTTTATGGGTCTCGTGTGCGACCTTTCTTTTTCTTGGCGTTTGCGATGTCTTTCCGGGAAAAAGTCCATTTACACTAGAAGTAGTCATTCTGTTATATAGATGTTTACAAAACCAGTATATAATCAAAACATCCTCATTTAAAATTAATCTGTTATTTAATACAATTCAGCTAAAAAACCCCACAAATTTAAACTTTAATGTTCACTATTGCCCATCATTAAATATACAGGTATTACATATATCCATATCTATATTCCTACATTAGATCAAAGATAGAGTTGTTGCATTAGTTGTCCTACATGTAAGTAACCATCCGTGATATTTTAATAAATGTAATATAACGTAAATTTTGGGATAAAGGCCGGTATCGTTTGATTTATCTTTTTTATAAATTATAAAGAGATGCCACATTATTAAACACATCTATTAACAAAGTAAACAACATCAACAACGACAACAAAAACAAAACAAAACAACAAACACTGGATATATGTATCTTTCTTAAAAGGTTTAGGTATCATAAAAGAAACGTACGAATTTAGTGATAACTTTTCTGAACAATGGTTTGTATTCTGGAAGACAACATTCGCTATGATATAGTTATTAATCTCGCCCTTTATATCAAGAAAGCAACCTTAGTAAGAAGGAACATAAGCGTTAATAATACATAAAGTTCATTCTCTAATGTTGTTTCTTTTATTCTTTTATAATGCAACTATCACATAAAAAGCTTAATATATTGTCATTATTATTTCTTCGCTTCCATATTAATAACTAAACCGGATATTATTTTTGTATATTGTATTTATAATACGATGATGTACATGAGTAGAAATCTGAATAAAAATATGTTCTGTTCTGTTCTGCTATGATATAATACAATTAAACAAGATTTAAGACCCTAAACTCTGCTTGATATATTTGGAGAGCCCTTATTTCGGATCTTCACGGTCGTGCATCTAATATTGTATCGGGCCAACTAATCCTAATAATACGTTTTTAATTGATTTGTTTGCTGGTGAATTAAAAGAAGCCGTTAAGTTAATCACTGTTACGTGAGCTATAGATACACACGTTATTTCCACATAACACAATTAAGCACGTGCTTTAGATTAAAAGGCTTCGTATAAATTCTGTATGACACAATTATGTCAATTAATACCGGTTTAAACATAAACTTTTAAGTAATACTTAAGATAACCGGGAAATTAAAACAACAACAAAAAAAAAACGTGTATAGTTACCTTTTACAGAACAGAACAGAACAAAGGCTTTTCCTCATATCCAGTCTGGTAAAAACCGACTTCTATTTTCACAACATATGCGCTTTCTTTATTTACAGAAAACTTCTGACTTGATTCTTGTCTTTGTGTAGTTGAAGAGTTTAAAAAACTAAAATAAAAAGAACAATAAAAAACAAACATCTGAGAAGCAAGCAAACAAAGAAGCAAAATAAACATACTTCATAAAGATGTGGTACAAGATGTGATACAAGCTTCGGTATTATGCGGAATTCGCAGTGTTACTTGGTTTTTTTTTTATTCAGAATGCTAAATGTAGTTCATATTCTCCTGATAAGATCATCATGATTCACTCAAGTTTTATGATTGATTTATACTTCGGCTTTTATTTCCGACCCCCCACCCCCAACAAATACAGTCTTGTTTTATTCATTATAATACATTGATTCTACATGTATATATTTACCACGAAACAGACGCAAAACGACAGGATGTCTTCTCTTCAAATGCTTCGCCAATTTCCTTTTATGATCATCAACACAAAAGAAACAATGTGGACAGCGAAGTGTTTGCTATCCAATATTTTGAATTCAATTTGAAGTAAACAGCGACTGATTTACAAAGTAAGCAGACCAAACAAATTAAAATGATTCCTGTCACTAGCACGGCACAAAGTAGTTCTACTGATTTGATGTTGACGAAAGGCAGTCACACAGGTATAACTGTGTAGTAAACTAAAATCATCAAAAGCTTACACTTCCAGTTTGTATAAACTAGAAGCTAATGTGATCAAGAGAGGCAACAATTAATGATCTAGATAAACGGCCATTCAGAGTGCGGTAGACTACAACATGCAGACATGATCAAACATGATACGTGTGACGTATGCAGCTTAATAACCTACCCCAGCGGTAATGGTCAATCTAATAAATGGCAAGTTGAGAAAGGGGAAATAGGAGTTGTTTGGTCGTTGAGAACGGCGAACCTTATATTTAAAATTGGTTTCGGAAATGTCTACTAGGTGACGTCACAGCTTTAATAAGCGATCGTATTTTTTAACGGTTATGTTTATGCTATTTCAGCAGTAAAATGACCACATTGTTAATATCTATTATGGCGTTATGATTCTGTTGTTTCTTAAACAACTACCACTTAAACTAAAACAAATAAACTTAAGAACTGTGATAAAAAATCACAATTAAACTCTTGCTGATGTCAACTGTTGATTCTTATTAAAAATTTTTTTGTATTACTTGACTTTTTCTAATTCGTCTGCAAGGAAAGACTGCACTAATAATCTACAGAATCAATTAGGTAGACAGATGTTTAAAATTTCCTTGTCATTCAAGTTTTGTTAGAATTGAAACGGTTTGGTTGTACTTTTATGCTTACTATGTATTTAGTGCCCGCGTACGCAAAACAGAAATGGGCTGACAGTTCGCGATTATGGAAGGGGATATCCGCCAATATTCAATTTCTAATTTGCAAATTGTAATACTACATATGCTTAAATTTGCTATTTGTTTGCTCAAACACGTTCGTTTTTACATGTATTTAGTTCACATTTCTTCTATACAATTGGGAAATTACAAATCTCAAGTCACAATTATCAAGCCACAAATTTAATGTTCGCTTACAATTTACAAATCTCGAAGTCACAATTCTCAAGTCACAAATCACTAATGTACAAGTTAAGAATTGACAAAATTCAGACGCTAGGTGGCGGTACCACATAAAAATATAGACGTCACTAAGCTAAAAAAAGAACGGAATCATAAATGATTCTTCATAGGAGAAACGATAGAAAGCAGCCAACGTTTTTTGGTGTCAAATTGAACGCGTTATCTTTTGCCAAAAAGAGTTATTAATGAATATATTAAAATTCTGCAAGTAATTAAAAAGAATATATGACAAAGTCCTATGAGTATTGCAACATATACCAAACTCCAAAAAGGCACAGAACAAAGGTATTTCACATGCAAGCCAAGCGAAAAAGTAAGAACAAATTTGTGATGAGTCATTTAAGGAAAAGAGCAAACACGACAGTTACCGCCTTGGAACGGTCAGTCGGCAGTATGGACCGACTGGGGTGCTTAAACCGGTTTTACAATAAAAGTCTTTGTTTTCTTAAAACTACACTCAATGCAATTTAATATACGTATCGGACGTTTGCAGAAGAACATACGATCTCAGTCGCAATTGGATTTGTTTACAATGCACTGGAATTGAACTACATCAACAGGGGTACGTGATGTAGTGAGTTTGCTTTCGCCAGAGTCAGGTGCCCATGTAGCTCAGTTGCTAGAACACCTGCTTCTGGAGCAGGAGGTCCTGGGTCCGATCCCTGCCCCGGGTAAGGGAATTTTTCAGCTTACTTCAATGGCATCTGAAGGTAGATGTCAGGCTAAAAATAGAGAAGGTTAAACGCTGTCTGCCCTGGTAGACCAGGTGGTAGAGCACCTGATTACGGAGAAGGAGGTTGTGGATGCAAACTCCATCCAGAGTACCGGTAATAGACTTTTGCCAGCTTGGATCACTTCAGTTCAATAAGGATGTATGTGGTTAAATGGAAGAGGACGGGACAATAGCGGTAGAAACGCGGGGTATGGGCTGTCAGACCTGGGAGATAAAAGTATACGTACAACAGTGAACCGATTCGTACACTTTGAGGAAAAAGTAGATACGAGTCAATATGGACCAACTTTGCATGTCTATAGTACATGTCATGAATTATTATAAATACACGCATCGTGCATTTTCCTTAATGTGTCTCTAACACTGAATTATCACATACCACAAGATCTTCAATAATCATACATATATTTAAGATTATAGAAAATCTAGTGATAATTCAGTGTTAGTGCCACATTGAAAAAAAAAATATATAGATGTAGTCATATTATAATCACAAGTTAAGTACAGAATAATATCGTTAAAATTGTAAAGCACAAATAAATAATGTATGTGTCTAATTCTGTTTGTAAGAAACAAAAACTTGAAAGTACACAAAAGCGGACCAATTCAAGCAGTACATTATATTTATACGAAAGATATTTAGTTCAATTTGTTGACGACTGAAATTGATGTGCTGTGGATAACAGAGAGATACATTTTATATGCTTTTACATATCTCTTGTCGCAGCAGACAAATTATTCTTCGTGCCACTTTTTGTTTCCAATTTCATACAGCATAAATCCATGTTTTCAATAAATCCACATGAGTATGTTACAATTAGAGTTACATCCCTTTACATTAGTCATACGGTTACACTTTATTTACACACAGGCTTGTAAAAAACAATAATAAAAACCACGTGCTCACTAAACATTTTCAGTTATATCCCTTGATAAATGCGTGCTGTATTGCGGCAGAAAAAAAACAACAGAATGATTCGGTAAACATCTCTATTTAATAATAATAATAATAATAATAATAATAAAAAACAACAACAACAACAACAAAAAAACAACAACAACTAAAACATTTACTTGTGTTAACAAATATATATATTTTAGAATTATATTTATAAATGCTGTGTGACTTTTTTCTTAAATAATAATAATAATAATAACGTTTAATATCTTAAAAATGTAAAAATACGTTAGTTCTTTTACTACCAATATTACACTTATTTATTACTTGCTTGTTTTTCCTAGACACGTGGCAGACACTTATGTACTTGTATTATGTATTGAGACGATGTACTTTTGTATAAGTCTAATAAAAGATCTGTTCTGTTCTGTTCTGTTTATAACTCTACGAAAGTATTAATTAGACAAATGTACGAGGGGCATTTATAAAGTATTAATCAGTGCGATTTTTTAACGTTAATCCGAGCATAATTGGTACATGTTATACATGTACATGTACATTTATGGAAAGATTAGGCTCTCCTCTTACGTGCACGAGGAAACCAGGAAAAACCTACACAGTGAGCGCAATGTTCACTTGAATCGACTACGGTCAGGTACACTGCAGTTAAAAACGGTAGATAAAGAGAACAATTCTCAAGATAAGCAAAGAGCGTATTGTAAAATACGCGCATTGCTTGGCGTTGCTGCACCTGATATTAAATCAGACTTAGACAAGGTTTATGGGGACAGTGCCCTATCGTATGCCACAGTTAGAAGATGGGTCCGTCTATTTACCTCCGGTAGAGAGGCGATAAAAGATGAGGCCCGTCCTGGCCGTCCAGTTACAACAATGACTGACGGAAATATTGCCGTTGTTTAAAAAAGCCGTGGAAGATGATGCCCGCTGTACAGTGGAGGAGATAAGTAATTTATGTGGCATTAATTCGTCATCGGTTTTTCAAATATTGACTCGCGTGTTAAAGCTACGCAAGGTTTGCGCCAGGTGGATACCCCACATTCTCACTGAGGACCAAAAACGGGAGCGCGTGCGAATTGCGTCACAGCTGCTCGATATATACAAGAATGTTGACCAAAATCGCATGAATGAAATTGTGACTGGCGATGAAACATGGGTATATTTTTATGAGCCTGACAGTAAAGATAAAAATAAGGTGTGGGTCGGTGAAAATGACGAACGGCCCTAAGTTGCCCATAGAGCTCGCACCTCAAAACGCATCATGTATGCATTATTTTTTGATTGCCAGGGAATGGTGACTCGAATTCCTATACCAGAAGGCAGGAGTGTTACTGGAATATTTTACCGAGATTCGGTTCTTTCTGCTGTTGTAAGCCACTTTACTGCAGCCCGTCCCCGTACCGGCGTACGCGGAATCAAGCTCCTTCATGATAACGCACCTGCCCACAAGTCAGTGGTGGTAAAGTCGTATCTTAGCGACAACAGCATTGACACTTTATCACACCCTGCAAATAGCCCTGATCTTGCTCAGTGTGATTTTTGGTTGAATCCTTATATCAAGAACTACATGAGAGGTCGACGTTTTGAATCTCGGCACGCCGTCGGCAGCGCGCTTTTCCATTGTCTAAACACTATACCTAAAGAGTGCTACCGAAAAGCATTTTCCGATTGGATTCATCGCTTGGAAATGTGCATCCAAATCAAAGGGGTGGTCTAACAATTTCTGCAGAAATATTACGTATACGACTAAAGCGCCACACTGATTAATACTTTATAAATGCTCCTCGTATTAAATCACTCGATTTCATTAGATTAAATAGTGTTTTACTATGTTAAAAATAAGTGAGAATTTTTATGGCAGCGGATTCTTTTTATTTATGTAATAATCATTGATTTAGTGCCCCATGTAACATCTTTGTAGTCCAGACACTTCCATTGAAAGCGCTTCTGGCCTTTCAGTTTATGGTCGCACTACACTAAAATGTAAAGCGACCCTAAATCATAAGTATCATTTTGTTATTTCTTGCTTGCTTGTGTATTTTGCCATTAAAAGCATATTATATTTATTTATGTATTTTTTATTTTATTTATTTAGTTAGTTAGTTATCAATTTATTATTTTTTAGTTATTTATTTATCCATTTTTCATTTATTTATTCCATATCTTTACCTTGTATTTCTTTTCGATAAGTGAAGATGAAGGATAGGTAAAATACATGTACGGCGTATTTCAGATGTCTTTTTCTTCCTTTATATGTATGTTAATATAAGGTTGAATAAGCTTCGGACATACACAACGAAAAGCAAGTCAAATTATTATTATAATTGCTTAAATTGTTATTTTTGATTATTATTATTATTATTATTATTATTATTATTATTATTATTATTATTATCATTATTATAATTACAATGATGATATGATGGTAAAAATCAATAATAACAATCATTATTATTATTATTTTCATTATTACTATAATTGTTATTATTGTTATTATTATTATTATTATTATTATTATTATTATTATTATTATTATTATTATAGATCCTTTATTAATTTATTCATTTATATTATTTCGATCTATTAATTGTTAGCATATCTAGTACTATAGGTGAAGTCATATGAACCATGTCTTACAGTTTTGTAAATCACATATTTATATGTTTGAAATTGTAAAATGTTCCGCTATATTATGCTAAATGCTATTTACCTATTTATCTAGTGTTTAAACATGTACTGCCGCCATGCTTGTGACATGGGTCGTATGACCTTCTGGTTTGCTGTGAATAAACTTTGAAACATATCTCTGTTTTCAATGACCAGAAATAACAACTTAAGTGCGCACTGAAGTATGTGCGTCAGTACATACATAGGAAGTGATTTATATGTATATATATATATATATATATATATATATATATATATATATATATATATATATATATATATATATATATATATATGTGAAACAAAATTGGTACAAATCAACACTGTTATGGCCGAAAATGTAAATGTAACCTGTAAACATGCTAAATGAGTTGTTCTGTTAATTAATAATGTAAATGTTGGTCCGAGGTGTAAGATTGTCAAGGCTCGCATGTGCAACTGCTTGCCAAAATATTTTTTTTGAATGCTCTTGTCACAAAATTTTATTTTACATTATTTCCCGGCGACTTTGATTCTCTGCATCAACTTTTGTTGTTTATAATTTTGGTCGTCCGCGGGTAGGTTTCTAAGGACGTCATGGTTGGTCGGTGAGCTGCTAGAAATTGAATCACTCAGGCCATACAGCCACAAGTCTAGCTAAAATAACTCCAAATAATTCCACTGTAGCATGGCCGCCTGATTTATGTCCACAATATTTGCCTTATGTATGAGAACATAGCTGCGTGTAGAAGCAGCAAGTACACTTTGGATTTTTACATCTGTTACCCTTCCCGGTAAATGGCGGAACAACTTCAACTCATAGCTTTTATACAAAACCAGACGGACATATAGTCACTGTTGTAAATTCTATCTTTTTAAATTCTATCTTTTTAAATTTATGTTCAACAACAACATACATGGTTATTCTGTACATAAATGTACACGATACAAGGAAATGTAAATGTCACATGATTATTTGGCAAGTCGAGTTGAAAACAACGAACAAAGCATGATTTGTCGTTCAAGTATGGTATACACGCTATTGACACCACATGACGAATATGGTTCTCCGAGGATAATAAATACTTTTTACATTGAAACATGAACTGAACGGTTTGAATTGAAAACTAAAATATTGGAAATAATCATGTTAATCATAGGCTTTGCAAAACATTTTTAATTATCTAGTCTACTCAGACAAGAGATGCATTGGATGTTTGTTGATGTTTGAAGTTTTGAATGAGATCATGCAGACGTTTCAGGTTATGGCTCTGGGTTTTTTTTGTAAGACATTAAAATTACCGTATTTTGTCTTGTTTGCCGAAATGTTATGGAGACCGCTCAGGCCGAACAATTCTGGTAAGATTTATTTCTTTCCGACAATTGTGTCCCTAACTGTGACAATCCTCGGAACCGTCTATACTTTGAATAGAAATAACAACCTTCTCTGAAACCTTTCCTAAACGTTGTGCTTTTTTATGAGCACATTGTATACATTAATATTTTACGATATTGTGGAATTCTCCTACGTGTATATCTGAACTGAATCACGTGTCGCCGGAACGAATTTATTTTAAATAGAGTCACGAGAATAGAAAAGAAACATCGATTTATTCTTTGCACGCTACTATCAACCTGTTAATTGATGATGTTATAATAAAGTTAAGTTTTTAATTCTTTCTTGTCTTGAGTATGTAAGGATATAAGGTAGCATAAGGCTTTACATGCATTAAGGGGCACATTTGAGGTGACATTTTACTAGCTCTACAAACTCTACTATTACCGATTTAGATTTATTATAAAACATTTAAATAAACTCTTTCCAATATTGATGTTATCTCCTAAAGAGTTTAACAATCCTTCTTATAGATAATTCTGAAATAACTGTATTTACAGAACACGTCGGCTTTGAGCATATAACCGCACCTTCATGAGGAGCATCAAAGCCAAATCCGTAAAGCCCTAGTTTATAAATAGCGCTCTCCGAGTGACAGCGACACATCACGTGACCAAAGTTCACGTCACTTCACTTTCAAAACGAGGCCAATTGACACAAACATCAATCTAAACGTGGAAATGTTAAGTCTTTATGAGTTTCTGTACCTCACAGCTCTAAAATTTATACAGAAAAATTCAGATCTAGTAAATAAGACCTTCTTAATAGCTTGCAATGATATAACTGGGCTGCTTCGGTTGCATAATTTATACATCCGCTAATGCAAATATCCTTGTCATTTACACCGAGGGCACGTTTCAAATATATCAGAATATCATTTTTCTTTCTTATTTGAATAGAAACGTTTTCACAAGAACTCAAATGGGTATCAGTTCATTAAGCATGATTAATATGTGAGCCGATAGAAATTCACCAACATGTTACGAGGCTGCAAGTTCATTCTTTTTTCGTAAGATTTTTTGAGGTTTGTGGTTGTCTTGGACTGGATGCTGATAAGTTTCCAGTGTACTAGACCTGGCGATTGTAAGGGTTATACTGCCTAATGAACATCAGGACTTCAATATTCTACCTCCACCTATGGTTATTTCTGAGTAACCCCCCCCCTTTTTTGTTGTTTACATTTTGGCATTGTGAACAGGATGATACAAGTTTATACCACCAACAGCTGTCTTGTGTGACTGAAGAACAACCACTGCCTGCAGTGACATTCCTGTTACTCTACCGAACATTTACCATTTCAACGGAACTATAATACATAGGTACCCTTGTTTCTTCCCTTTAGAGGCAAATTCTAGATTTTTTTCTTTGTGCAACAGCGCCAGAACTTTTAACATGACATTTACAGTGACAGCTTTTTCAGTAATTCTGTTTTCCGAGTGAATTTATGTCTTGCATGCATATAGTATACTTATGAACTGTACATTTTAAACGTTGCATTAATATGGTTTGGATTCAATGGTGATTTATATGTTAACAATACCTTATTGTAATTATTGATGTTAGTTCTAAAGCACGTTCTAAGCTTGCATTTATCAACAATTTTTATTGTTAATATTGTTGTTGGGTGCCATTTAATTTTTACTACTGAATTAGCCAAACTTATTTACCACATGTTACATACAGTGTAGTTCTGGTGATTATGAATAAATAAGAGTAAGTGGGGATTTGAGAGCTCATTGAGATATAAAGCCATTGATGCATTATAGTGTGTTGGTGAACATACAAGCTTCAGTGTCTGGGAGATATTTGTCTTGGTTTGTCTGAGGGATTTGTTTATAGAGGTTAAATCCATAGATCGGAGATCAAGAGACAGAGTTCTTCACACATATTCATATTCTGTTTATAAGTAATATGTACTGTTTCTCTCTTTGGTTTCATTTGTAAGAATTGTTGGTAACTTAAACATGAGTGTTGGTTCAAAAATGCTCTTGAAGAATCACTATATTCTTGAAAGAAATAATATTCAAGATGTTAAATGCCATGAAGTATTCAAGGTTGTAGATAGTGTTGACACTGAGGTAAATGTGTACGTGGTAGAGAGCTGCAATGATCAGGTTGGTTTTCTGTTAAGATGAGAGTAACGTTAAGGATAATATTAATGTTACAATTAAAACAGAGGATGATGACATAACTGAGGCCAGCATACTTGTTGACAGTCTACAAAACTCTAATCGGCGTCCAAAAAGAAACCCCCATCACATGACGATGCTGAAGTGCCAATGCCAAGGCGATCTACGCCTTTAACTGCTTGACAGTATTCCATCCTTTATCATTTACCTTAGTAATTTTTAGAAATGCGCGAGAGCTCTGTGGGAAGCACTGACTTGTTAAGTGATTTGTGTAGGGATCACCTTATACTCATTCAGAGCTCAACTCTAAGAATTAGGTGTTTTGGTTATCAGTCTTCTGGGGCAATGAACATTGCTTACCTTGATAAGGATTGTTATTGATTTTAATGGGATGATTTTGCCATCGAGTTCACTGAAACTGACTCATAAATCCTTTTTTCATTAATACGTTCCTTTTGTTATCATATGGGACATATTTTCTCAATTTTTATTTGTTGTTTCATGGAATCAGTATTAATAGTCAATATTTTATTATTATTTCTGATTGATGAGGGTTGTGCTCAAATCCGAATTCTTTGAAGGTTTAGGTATTGCTTCGTGTGAATAATACATGTCTCAATGTTTGTTCCACTTTCCCGTTTCTATAGTTATCTCTCCTTTGTAAAAACGTTGTGTTAATTTGGGGTTATAATTTGCTTTCGTATAAATTCTAGTCTTTTGTGGTTGGACATAATTACTCTGTGTCGTGATGTGTGCACTCAGGGTTTAATCATATTATCTGCCTAGTCATGGTATGTGTGCTAAGGTTTGGATAAGTCTCTCTGAAGAACTTTTATCTATGCAATTAATACTGGATCATAGGGATTTAACATTTTGTCTCTCTGCATTTTGTCCTTTTTGTCATGTACTTACGGAAAACTGATCATTCACCCATAAATAATCTTGCAAACTTTCATTAAAATGTCCCCATCATTCTGATTATGTTGTTACAATATAAACTATTTACATATATTCCATAATCCGAGAAATATGTTGTTTACAGAGGGTTTTTTTTATACCGAAAACATTCAAGTGATTAAATATTGACATATGGATAAAATAACAACAACACCAATGTAGGCAAAACATATATAACATATATATACCATAAAGGTAAAAAAGTGAGTGTTAGGATCATGCGTTCAGGTACTTAATTATCTGTGGTCAAGATAACAAAGCATAACTGTATTTCTACATACAAGCTTTCTATTTATTCCTTGCTAAATTTCAGAATAAATCTACGCCACATGCAATTCATACCCTTCACACGCACACACGCACACAAATCCACGAAAACCCAGAAATAAATCATAATTCAATATCATAGTCCAACAACAATATATTAATATGATGTTTTAATTCTAGTTCATGAGCAGCTTATTCTTCTGATCAAATGGCAAAGTGCAGTAATAACCAATCAAAAGAAACATTATAATTAATACACGACAAATAAGCCCAACAAGTACTATTTCACTGTATGATGATTCTCGACTTTATGAAAACATGACAGAGCTATTAGTTGGATGCGGTATTTCCTCTTGACTCAAACAACACCCAAACGCAATTCAAAATATAATTTCATATCAATTCGAGTATTTTTTAATAATTACATTTTCCGAAGTCGTCCTCCATGAGCATGTAGTTAAGAGAACATCTATTTGTTCCTCTGTGACTCCTTGTCGCATGGCACCATTACCCGGGTCCATTTTGTGACTGCTCTTCTTAAAGAGCAGAAACAGTATAAAAATCAGTTCGTTTCTTGTAGTCATTCCAAGCAGGAGGGGAGGAAATTCACTTTCTCGTTCAAATTTACTTCAATTATGCCAATCGGAAATACCAGAAGACATTTTCATCTTGGGAATTTATTTGTTATTTGTTGGCCATCTCACGTGTTGTTGTTTTTTGTTGTGGCAGGAGAACACAGTTTTAACTAAACCGAGACGTTTTACATAGCAGAAAGATTGCTACACATGTTTTAAAGTCTAATGTCATTGATTCTTCCTTTGTTACGACGTAGCTTAAGAAATAATTGCCATGTTCATATGACGTTTTTGTAAACTAACGTAAATTGGGTGTGCATATCTGTCGGTGACTGTTCATTTGTTTGGTTTCTGTGCGGATTTCCCTTATTTAATTGATAAGTCTTTCGAAATATGTTCATAATAAACTAATGATTATCATCACATGAGTTTTCTGCACACCAAATCAAGGTAAACAAAAGCAAAAGAGCATATACATGTATTTAATATTTGCAAACATGATTGTCATCTGGTTTAAACAATGCAATCTTACTTATTTATCCAAAAGGGACAATATGCGGACTCATATTTCTTCATCTATTTATCTGTTTTTAATATGTACAATCAATATGACAAACGTCAAGGCCCAAATGATTAGAAAGATAAAGTTTGTTAAGTTTAATGACACTCTTTTTTTGCCTGAATGTAACGATTAATTGGTTTACTGTTTCAATTAAAACACACGCTCACATAATTTGTCTGATTTAAATATTAACCTTCCGATATTAACCCTTTTTGTAGGTTTTAGATCGCATACTGTCCGCAAACACGAGCTCAAGGTAATAACACTCAATGATAACAACAATTTTCAATAACTGCTTACAATGTACATTTAAGCGTACATATGATATAAGTTACGACATTAATGCCACGCAAGAGCACTTCAACCAATAACCATTCCAAACATTGATTGCAGCATTGCAGACATATCGCCATTGCCAAAGCAATTCAATATGGCATTAGTCTGGAAATTAATGTTTGAGCTCAGACAATGTTAAATATCTCCAAAGGCTACCACGTCGCAATTGACAGCCATGATCTGGTTATCATTCGTCTTGCATCTTATTGTACATCGGATTGCCTTTTGTCTGGGTGCCCTATTAATTTGCATACATATTTTTTGTATAAGAAATGTAATTAACTGGATAGATTCAGTTGTAAGAGGATCATTAAACGCGGAGTCGTTCTATTTCCTTTTGATCAACATGAATGTTAATATAAACGAATATACCACAACTACAACATTGTTTGGGAAGATATCCGAAAGCTAAAACTTACACTACGTTAACTAAAATGAAATATAAACATTGCCAAATAGTTAATTAAAAATTAATTTAATGTTGTGACATACATCCGTTACATTAAGTATCTTTCAAAAACAGGTTAGACCTTGGACATGTTTAAGGACATGTTGACGCTATTCAAGTTAAACCTTTCTATCGGTACGATAACTTAGTGTTCTAGCAAAAAAAAAAAAACAACACGACACAATATTTCACATGTACCAATCAACGCTGAAATATTGTAAAAGAATAAACTAGAACCTAAAAATATACGATATAACAATTAAATATCTTGAAAGAACCACATCAAAATTAACGAGATCACAAGCGAGCTTCGATTGGGACAACGCCAAATGCGATGAAGAATGAAGGGTAACTGCAACGTTAACCAGTAGACAACACTACAAAGCAAATCCACGCCAGTAGGAGATTCATATAAAATTAGTAGAGGATTTTATGTTATTCCCCCTTGCTGTTTGTATAGAAACCAACAAAGATAACGCCTGGATTTTGTAAATCGTATGAGTATAGATGGATCAAATAGAAATAACTTCTTCGTCTGAGATGAATATATAATATGAATATAAGTTGTCTTACATACGTTGACCCAAGCAGGTGTTTATAATTTCTTTAATGAAAATCCATAGTAAACCTGCTAGATTTAGGGATTTGCTTCAGTTATAAATTAAGTCTTCATCCGGTCGTTTACGTCATTATATATATACGGTGGAATATTAAGCATTATACATATAGAGAATACCAGGTAAGTGTTGATATAGATATATGTTATCATGCGAGGCTAAGAAAATCAGAAATCACGAGGCTTGCCGAGTAACCTGGTATTCTTTTTACTCCACCATCA
Source organism: Sinonovacula constricta (assembly GCA_007844125.1). NCBI lineage: Eukaryota > Metazoa > Mollusca > Bivalvia > Cardiida > Solecurtidae > Sinonovacula > Sinonovacula constricta. The sequence goes on along the minus strand of CM017556.1, from coordinate 54,537,092 downwards.
ACAGCTTTTCAAAGGGAAACATTTAAATTTACCTCTACTGCTCCTCCCTTACATGATCTGACATTCCAATGCAATACACGAAATTCATGCGCAAGCAAATAGAGTAATTCGGCTATAAGAAATAGTTCTATTTTACAATAAAAAGTAAGACAATAAACATGTTATTTATTTTATTTTATTTGCGCTATACATAAGGTTGTAATTTTATTGATAACGATAACTAAAAATAATGGTTAAAAAAAAGAACAACAAAAATCACACCCTCGTGTAAAGTTATACATGTATTGTGAAATGTCAAGGAACTGTCCGGTTAGCTCAGTCGGTTAAGACGCTGCTACTTAAGTTTTCAATCCTGCAGGAAAGAGATCGAAACCGCTCTTATCCCTTTTTTTTTTAATAGCCTCTTTTGCTCTATTTAACCAATACTTATATTATGGACATTTTTGGGGCATAATAACGGGATAAATGAGTTTCGTTCTCGTAAACACTCCTGATCGTTTCGTCAAAAAAAGTAGTCCGGCTTAGAGCAGGTGCGCGAATATCGGTTGATAAAGCTTATCTTTATCACACGGGTTATATCAACCGATATTTACAGAGATGGTGGGATAAATATGTGTCTCGTATGAGACAATGCGTACCAGGGCAGAGCAAACAAAGCAAAAAGGCATGTTTGCACTTTATCGTACATTTGAACACCGCTGACTTTATGTAATAATGAGCAAAGGGTACAAGCAACGCGTAACAAGAAATTATTAAGAAAGACGACCATGTTTCTGTAACAATCGTGCTGTTAACATCTTAACTCATCAAAGGCCAATGTAAATAAAAATGAAAATATCTAGTAGTTTCTGTAGTTTCTGTCAAGAATAGCCCCATAGTTATGCTAAATTATCATATGTGGAAAATTAACACGCCTTAGGCAGCAATGTTTACTGAACGACCTTGTTAACAATCTAGATAGAGGGTCCCACTAGAAACATGTATACCAAAGATGAAGGCCTTTGCTTATATAGAATATAACAAGAAGTTTTCTATAGGTCACACATGTTAAGAAGTCATAGCTGGCCACAGACGTGATATGACTTCCAATTGTGAAAATAGTTGCAGTTTATTTTTTCAATGTCAGTCCACTATCCTTCACGACCATTGTGACCATATTTCTAAAGCAAATAAAAAACATTTGACCAACTTTGTAAGTCTACCATTTTTAAGGATTATCTGAAGTAGTTTTGAAAAAGGACGATTGAAAAACATGTAAAAAGATTTTGTACTTGATTGCCACGGAAAATAAAGATAACACAATCCGCACAATTTAATTTTCGTTATTTCTCTAACTTGTAGTTCTAATGTAGTTTTGTTCTTTTTTAAATCCACACCCACATTCAGTATATGATGGTGGGAAGCCAGCCCGTTAATGTGATATCCAGCACCAATATAGCTAATCTAATGAACAATTAAATCACTTATTACTTGTATTATAACACTAATTAATTAACTATTTGAACGACAATTACTTGGTGACTACGGGCTTACGAAAAATCTACCATATTTAAAAGGTAAATTAATGATTATTCTTGGATAGAGAACCATTAAGAATGAACCAAACGTCTCCCAGATTCCTTAAAATGAATAAATAAAAGGAACTTCTCAGTATTACAAAAACTAAATTTTCAGGGCAAGATCAAAATTAGAGAGCTATTGATGAAAGGAACCCCATTCTATTGTTTTCTCAGCATTGAGACCAAATGGAGTCAGAATGAATATATTCTGGAAAAATATTTGACAATTAGTAAATATGGCGGATATGCGTGTACATTATATATGTGTGCATAAATAACTACAGTTACATAGTTATACAAACACAAATTGAAAACACACACAACGAGTTGAGGTTTATTTAGTTATTAATTTAAAATCTATATAAATAATGTACACCAGTCTGCATCTGCTCTCACAAAATCTGTACTATCCTGAAAACTTTATGTTACATAACTGACATGAGAAAATATACGTTGTCTTTCCGTTCAGTCCACGCAATGAGGAACATTTGTGAACTTGGCTTTATGAAGACGTTAAGTATGTTAAATTAATAAGCATAATTTATTTACATGTGATGCCACTTGTAAATGAACTCCACATTCTTTATGAAAAGTTTTAGTTTCGTTTACTACTTCTTTAAACGTTTTTTGTTTCTTTCCTTCGACTGGAACTGTGATTTATCCTACCATCACCACTAACTGGTCTTAGATTTATAAAAGCCCAGTGTAATAATTACATCTGCTTTATCAGCCATCATTGGGATAAACATATCACACCGATGCAGACTGACTACCTTTCCGTGAATAAATTTAGTCAGTTGGATTATTGACTCCTGGTTCGATATCTTTTCTATTTTATTTCTTTTTACGGCCATCCCAGTTTCAGATAGATTTTAGACTTTTACAAAGAAACAATTTGCACGAAAATGGAAGCTAAAACGTTTTTAGGATTTTAATTGGAATCAAGCAAAATATTAAATACCTTGTCTGCTTTTGTTAATTTAAGTCACGACTTCATATGTGTAACATTCCTTGTTTTCATAAGACATAACGCGACACAATATAATTTTATAGACTAAATTACCCTTATTGTTAAGAATTCTACAGGATATTTTCAAATTTTTAACCGTAAGGCAATATATGGGCATGTCATCACTCTCTTGTTGCGTATGAACCAAAAGGATCATTGAATGCAAGTGTTTAGATAGACTTTAGAGACCCCATCTTGCATGCATTCTCTTACATTATCGGTATTCAAAAGTAAGATAAATTCTTAACTAAATGTATCTAGGTCGATTATATTCTAAAATCGATTTGGACAGTTATGCGGCTAAGCGTAGAATAAACATATCTTCTGATGTATGTCAATGGATTCGTCGTATTTTACTGAACAATTGACAGTGCTGTGAACATAGCGCGCGTAATTATTTAGACTTGACGTGTACACAACATGTCCACAATTGGTATTAATGTGTACATAACACTTCCTTATGTTAAAATTATAGTTAAAGTCATGGGATAATACGCAAGGTTTCGTTCTAGATCGACCGCAATCATTCATAATCGTTTATGACTTGGCAGAGCTAAAAGGCTCTACACAGGGATGCTTATCTGCTAACACCAATAATCTATAATGACAATACGCTTATTAGGTAGTATGCAAAATTATGTGCATTTGGATTTTTACAATATGCTGTAGGTCTTTGATCTAGAAGAAACGTTTTCTTTATGAGTATGTTAACTATATGCCCATTTGTAATTTGTTGTCCGAAAGCGTTTACGCATACCTTGATTTGGTTAACTTGAGCTTTAAAACAAAACTGATTTATAACGTGAATTCGATAACGTCTCACCAAGACAGCATATATTTCTTTCTAAACTTTTGTCACGTTATCAAACATCTTCAGTCACGTGAACCTTGAGGCCCTTTTTACCGCATTTTTGCTCTGGTTGGACAATGCTGTTTAATGAAAACAACAAGTGGGTGTCCTCAGTTAGCAGACGATGCTAATGTATATTAAATCAACCTTTGACAAATGCAATAACCCAAACTAGGAAATCAAACAATCACTTACTACAAGTCATGAATTGATTACGAATGTCAATATGTCGGCAGAGATATAGTTTATGTCAAGAAGTATTTTTGTTTAAATTGATGACATGTATTGTCAAACTTTCTATAAGCTTATGTGGTACTTTTAACACATTTTATTTATTTCATTAACAGTTGTTACCGAGAAGTCAGAACAGGTTTTTTATGTGTTAAAATGAGAGTAATATGATTTGAAAAAGTATTAAGAATAACATGATATTGTTGTTTGTATTAGATATGTCAACACGAAACAACCCTTACTATTATGGACATTATAAAATAATACTATGTTTAACCGAAGTAAAGACTTGTGTAAAATCGCATTACTTAGACGAATATTTAACGATACATAGCTAATCCTCAGTCATCTATGTCGTTTAGTCATGTTTTTCTCATAGAAACACACAAATAAATTTGTTTTAAACTTACCTAAAAAAAAAGAACCTTTTGTGTCTTTTCATTCTTAAAACAGCTTATCTCCCATTCACTAACACGTGGTTCATGATTTATGAAGGTCTCTTACTACTCAAAGAATTCCATTTTGTTTTATATTTTCAATTCCTTAAATGCCTTACAGAAGGTACATGTATAGGACGAATTGTAGACCAACGCAGGCCTCAGGCTGTTACACAGCATCGTTCTTTTATGATGTAACCATTAAACTTCATTGTTAGCAGAGTAAGATATATTGTTGGAAGTTTTATACCCTTCAAATTATACTTACATACGTTTGAAGTGGTTTAGTAATAACCAGATTTCAAGAATTTTTCATTTCGTCTGTGTTTCGCGTTAGTTTGTTGCGCATCTATGTACAGTTGATACGCGTCTGCCATCAAGTTATTTATGATGAGAAGGCCGAATGTTCGATTACTTCGAGTAGACTGCTCCGTAATGCTGTTCGGATCGTTGGAATTGTATTTACTGTCACTCTAATACATAAGGTCGTAAACATATGGACCTAGGGAAGGCGAGATCGTAAACTGGATCAAAAAATTCAAATAAACATTCGTATACTCATTGCTATCAATAACATTTAACCATTGCCTACATAGTGATGGCTACTTTAAGAAATTTCAATTTTATAGCGTATATACAGTTTGATACGCAGAGTATTGCTGCGCTGTGGACCTTCAGATATCAGGGTAGAAATAATTTATTCTTTGTTGTACTACAAATGTATCTACTGAAACCCTGAGTAAATAAGACAGAGGTTAAAAATAACTTAGGCTTCGTGCAACAAATGCAACATGTATTGTTTACCGATTTCGTGTGTTCTTTTTATCTAACTTATGGATGAATATCATTGCGAAATTAAAATGTATTTGAATGATAAATATTTTAGTACATGTTATCATGTTATTTATAATGCGTTTCTGGTGTTGCTCCGAATTGTAAACTAACGAGACTGAAATGATAGTATTGAAGAGATTCCATACTGTATATCCGATACTGAAACGGCCTGATCCAACCTACTGGATCCAAGGAATGTTTGCAATGTCACGCGTGTTCTACTCAAGAACCGTGATGCCATCACTGACCTGTTATCTCAACAGATACAGCTTTCTTGATGTCCGTATAAGTTCTGGCGGCTCCAGGCGGTTTCGACAAACTATACTAACAGGATTGCACACGATCATATGTAAAATGCCAGTCCGATTGGAAAAAATAAACTTCGTTTTGTCGGAAAAAAATGCTGTAGATTTAGCCGTACATACATGTAATAACCCAAAATATACTTCATGATAGGTTTTATTCAGGCCAGATTGTTGTTTTTTTTTGGTTTTGTCTGAGACTAAATATTAAATTAATATTTTGAAACACACACACACACACACAAACACACACACACACACACACACACACACACACACACACACACACACACACACACACACACACACACACACACACACACACACACACACACACACACACACACACACACACACACACACACACACACACAATACGTCATCTGATAATCGACAAAGCCGGAAATCCTACTTGGCTTTATATGAGCTGAAAGTATGATCGAAGAGTCCTTCACATGGACATGGTCATGACATATTCTCCACCATATGTATTGTCTACATGTATCAAACAGGTCATTTAGTAACGCATCTAAACTTTTATGAAACTCACATCAAGAAATGTTGAACGAATAACAGTCTTTAAAACCCTCCTATAGCCACCTTATAAACCTCCTTAACCCACGTGGTTCAAAGTCGCCAAAATCGGTACGCTATATACATAGTAAGAACTTAGTGTAAATCTGCATCACCCAATAACCGCTCGCAACACCTCGGCTATTTCTATGAAATAGAAGTGCCCGGATATGGCCGATGAATTACTAATGGTTACAACAACAGCAGTGTCTCATATTCCTATTAACACATTTCATAAATGGCGCCGCGCTTTAGCGCGGATACCAATGAAAACCAATGAATACTTCCCCACTTGTAAATATTAGTGAGCATTCCACATAGTGACGTCACAGTAAAGCACGTCGCCAATAACATCGTATATTAATTACTTCTTATTTATTATTTTATTAATTGCAAGCAATGCAGTAAAACGAAGGTTTCCGGGGTTGTAAACATCAGCAATAAATTTCACTTTTAGTTTTGTAAAGAGGTTGGGAAAAATATCGACATCATACGAAAGCCAGTATACTATCGAGCTGAAGCCTTCATCCATTACAAATTAAATTATCTTTTAATAAGATTTTTATTTTTATTATTTCATATTTTTATAATTACAACAGTTTTTATAAAAAAAATGTCGACCTTATTAACCTCCTGTACCGTTTCCTGTTTCTGTGGTTATTTGTTTGTTTGTTTATTGGGTTTATCGTCCCACCAACAGTATTTCAGTTATCTGGAGACGGTGTCCACTTGAAGCAGATATAGTGCTGCCTTCACTGTGTATAGCATGCCGTGAATACCTGGCATAATACCACACCCAGTCACATTATCCTGACACCGGGCCAACCAGCCATGGAACTACCCTTATATTTGCTTGAGCGTAAGCAAGGGAGCTACACCACTACCATTTTTAACGACTTTGGAATGTCGCGGCCCGGGATCGAACCCGGGGCCTCCCGTACCTGGAGCCGATTTCTGTTGTTAAAAATCAGGCATACGTCCCCTGACTGTTTTGTCACTTCTGTTTTGTTCTGTTCTCACCTCACTTTAATATATTTCGACTTTATATACACTATTTATACTCGTTTGTCACTTTTAGTGATTTGAGTAATAATAGAATAGTTAAGCTGTTATTAAAGCACTTTTCCACAAGACTATTCTTTATTGTCTTTTAAGACTTTACCTTAATTAATTATTCATCTATTGAACAGAATGAAAGGGGAAATAATAACTAATGAGTACAATTTAATATCATAAGCAAAAGAAAATAGATAAAACGACTATACATATAATTATATATATTCTCGTTTTCACTCTTAGTATCGGACGGTCAACGACAGTAAGTAGTGAGATAAGCACTCGAAAAGCAATTTCAATTTACCTTTGATATACATATTTATTGCATCGTACACATTCTACAGTCGATTAGGCATTGTGTGTAGGTGTTATAAGCCAAAAGTAGAGCATTACATTTTTAGAGTGCAAAAATCATCGCCATAACTACGGCAAAGCTTAATCTTTGGAGAAGTATTTTTTTGAGTACTTTGTTATTACATCCGTTTGTTACAACAACAAGACCTGAGTCCTCCAAACAAATGCGAACTTTGTTACTACCATCGACTTCTCGTACTACCTCGAACTCATGCTGGAAAAGTGTGCGGTTAGCAGGCTTGTAAAAGACAATATCAGCATTTTCGTGCAGATCGTATTCGGTTTCCTTTAGTTCAACCTGGTTGCAAAGAAAGGTCTTCGTGAATGTGCGAAAAGAAGATATTAAGAAATTTTTCACAGCACTGTTGTGGTAAATGTCATTGTATGTTTTTATATCTGGCAGAAAATATGTGGGCAAGTTCATTAAATCTTCTGGCCGTGTTGTCCACTTGGGTACCATAAGTGCACTTTCAAAGGACAGAAATAAATCAAAACGTGATAGCCGTTGATCACACACAACACAATTACTCGAGGTGTTACATATCTGAAAGGGTTTTGGTAGTGTGTTCACCATTTCACTTTCGATCATAGCTGGTGTAACCGATGTACTCACACGATACATATACACGACTATTTCTGAAACGGTTATATCGTTAGTTACCTCTGAGTTTGTTTCATTACTAAATATTGCTGCAATTTCCCATTCGTTAGGCCAGGGAGATTTTAGCCATATGCCTACGGGAGTTGCGCTCTCAATATCTGACATCCTCAACGCCTCTCGTGGATGAAGTACCAGGACAATCACGGGCTGAGTGTTGGTCAACTCGGAATATATAAAGACACATGTTCCATTCGGTGCCCGTACTTTTCCAGTAGGACAAAAAACTACCTTACAGCCGGATAACTGAAACGACATGAATTGTGAAAGATTATTCTGCTAAATTAACGTTGTTTTGTCGGCATTAAAAAGTGAAGAGTCGATCACAAAAGACGATACTAGAATTATACAAAATGGTATTCTAATAGTTTAAATACGCTTCATACTTTTTACATCGAACACGTTTTACTGTTCTACAAGAATGATATAAACTAAAATACTACAATATTTAATTCTTTATCTCGTTCAAATTTTCGTCCTTATTCCTTCTTGTTATCAGAAGTTACTGTGATCTTACAGACGCGTGACCTCTGACATAAAGATTGGAACGCTTACTACAGTTCACCATCGCAATGTTGCGAATATGAACAGGAAGATGCCAAAAGGTAGAGACAAATGCAAACTGTAAATAATTCGGTAGCTCGCAAATTTCAGATACCACATGGAAGCTCATTCCTCTTTATGTTTTAGTTCAAGATAATGTATAACAGAAAAGTTGCCATTGTTAGAGTTTAAATAATCAGTGAAATTAGGGACGTACAGACAAGCTAGTCCTATTGCAATGTCGTCTGGTTACCATAGTAACACACCATTAGTGACTTATCTAACACGGTTAATTAAAATAATGTTTCAGTTTTTGGTCAAGCTTATTTTGACGAATATATTTTAAATTAAATAACAGCGAATATCGGAGAATTGTTATACACTGAAACTAATTTAAAATGAAACCATTTAATGCCGTCTATGCAAATGTAATTGTGTTACAACTTTTCTGACAAAAAATATGTGTTTTATGATACTGAAAATAATATTTTACCAAACGAAATGAATACTTTTATCATTTGACCTGTTTTGCATTTGATTTATTGGTAAATTAAGATGATTAATTCAAGTTGGTCACCATGGAAAAACTACTTAAGAACTAGCATATCAACATATCTTTTTCTTTACTGCTTTCGATGTCATCATACCTTTTAATAAAAATTGCGAAAGTCAGAGAATTCTATGAAGTAAAAGAAACTGTAGTAAACGACCTCAGAATGAGCGTCATGTGTGTTACAAATATGTCCCATAAAATCGGGGCAGACAACCCTTAACCTGCAGGTGGCTGTCTTAGACTTAACCCTTGTTGGTAATGCATTAGGTGATTAGTTTATGTACAGGCATCTGTAGCACCTATATACAAAAATACAACGGAGATATAAAATTATTACCTCTGCATTCGTCGCACTGCTACAGGCAAATACTTCTTTTTTAGGTCTGTGTGTATCTTTATCATTTAGGAAAACGTCAGTGTTCAAAACCAATGTCACTGACTTTGAAGCTCCACCAATAAACGTCACCGGCGGTTTATGACATACTATCTTGTCCGTTGTTGGTAATAGTGTTGGATCGAGATTAATCAAATTGCAGGTAAAACAAAACACGTTTGCGTAGACTTTGTCGAAAATAAAAGGTGAATAAAGACCACTTTTGCACAAGATTTCTACGTGTTCAGCCGACATGTTGAAAATGATGTGTCCGTTTGAGTCATTGTTGCATGAGCTGATAACACTTCTGTAGCAGATTTTGTTCTTAATATCCTGTATAATATCTTCTGGTGGTTGAAACCTCAAGTTACAGTTTGGTCCAATGTGTCCAGAGCTTTCGTAAGCAAGCTGAGCAATTTGGTTAATTCGGTCTGTATTAGATTGTCTATAAGAACAATAGAAGTTGGGCGTCCACGTCACAAGATCGCCCGCATTGTCTTCCCTAGCGCAAACGTGATTTTTATAAATAAGACGGCTTTCCTTTGAGAAGACAGGCAACATGCTGCCCCATGGCGCCACTATAATTTCACCGCATGGTATGTCTAAAGATGATTCTTTTGGTCTGTCGGTGCCAATGGCTGCGTTGGTGCCCTTTAATGAGCCGACCATGAGAACGGACGGTGTCTTTGGGTCTTCGTAGGGACTTGATAATGAAAGGCACTCTTGATGGTTTCTGTCATTGTATCTATTCATTTCTGGAAAGCAGCAATTGTTTCTGTCTCCACAGTCTTCATCACAGGAACAATCTGCATAAAATGAATCACGATGGACTTTACAGACCATATTCACAATCAAATCCTGACACGAAATTAGGTAACCTTACAGGTGTGTGGACATTCATGACGCTTTGTTGTGATACGCGTAGGCGCAAACACTGTGGTATTATTTGCTTCAGAAAAGTAGCAACATTTTGAGACAATGTCAACTGGTTTAGATAAATATCAGTATTTTAGTCTTTTATAAGATGAAACACTCCAACACTTCCAACTATAACTCCCAAAATTAATGTAGTGGACATAAGCTGACGTTTGAGAACGTAAAAACGGGAGAAGTGGTCAGTAAAGCCCTATGTTTGCTACATCAAACATTCCACCTGTCACTAGATGCTCGATTGCTACGTGCTCTGACTGGTGCTTAATTTATAAATTCGAAGTTCACTTAGAGTTCCATTTTAGTATCACATATGCATCTAGTTTTAACAGGCTGAACATACGAACGTACATGTGGCCGTTTGATGTCTTATACTGCTGATTTCAACTGTGTGACTTATACATGTATATGGAATATACTTAGAACGTTTTTTTTCTTTATTGTTAGGTCGGGTGTTTCTTGAAAGAAGCGGCTACACTTCAGTAAATGCTCAGAGAATATAAATGAAGACACTGCAAGGAGCACTTTATTATTTACTGCTTCAAAATAGTAGCTAATTTTGAGAGAGTAAGAACCGGTGAATCCTTGTGTGGATGACAGTCCCTTCTTCGAATTCGCCGTTGTGGACATTAACAAAAGATAAAGGATCAGACCACACTTGTTCACTGAAAGGTCATCGTTGAGAGGAAACGTCGTTTATATCATACACACCATGTTTCACTGGATGTTGTATTCTACGCACTTTTAAGATTGTTTGTTAATATTAATTAGATATTCATTAAGCGTTTTATATAATTAAATGTGTTTAACTAGGTCGGGCATAATAATTTCAAATATTTGCTTTTAGCAAGGTGTCTTTACCTGCACATGTATGTTGTTTTATAAACATATGTTACTGTATTTATGACATAATAATTTCTACCAATCTTTAACACATTGTGTAATAACCACGTTTTATATTCACGGTATTATTTTTTTTGTTAAAATATTGCAAATTATGTCTCTAGTGAAGAAATTGAGTTTTTTGTACTTGTGAACATTATTATAAATGTACATGTTACGTTGTTTAAACATCCAATCCATCATAATTGTTGTGCAGATATTTGAAACATATGCAAATGAGAGACATTAATGAATAGTCTCCCCTGAATAATGCCTAAATGCAGTAGGTCCTTTCATGTGTTTTACTCGTTTTTTTATGCTTGTGCTCTTTCGAGTGTATGTTGACTTTTTTGCCTATCTTATGAAACCCAGGTTAACCATCATCAATAAACATGTCCATTTTCTGTAGGTATTTGAATTAATTTTAAGATTATCTTTATGCAAAAGCAAGAAATTCACTGTTTGTTACCGCAATATCTACAGAAGAACAGGGGATAAAGTCCGAGAATTTCAACTTCTAGGACCTACCTAGTGTTTGGAATACCTCGGATATTAACTAGCAAGGGATACAATTTACATTTCACCAATGTACCCCATTTGTGTATACTAAAATAACATGCAAAATATTTCAGACTTATATAATAAAAACGTCTCAAATGTTTGTATTGTTTTAATATTTTATTAAAATGTTACGGGAAGCTTGTTTTTTAAACTGTTATTACTGTTATTAATTATTAAGTACATTTGAATATACAATAATTCCAAATGAAACCAGAAATCATACCTGTACAGCAGTTTTCAAAGCTCACAGCTGGTACCGGATGGTGAGAGTTCACAGAGATTAGGAAATCACCATTATCAGTCGTATTTCTTCTGCAGACATTATTTCCTAAACAAAATTGCGTCATATCTTCTGGTATCCGGGTCCATGGTTGAGTGTTTTCAGCATTTGCGACAGAGCACAATGCCACAAGAACAGCCACGTAGCTCTTCATGTTTACAAATCCGTTTAAACATGTACGGCACACGATGTCAATAGCGAATGAGCTATTTTTGTTAATAATTGTTACGTTTGTGCTACTTTTTGTGTATAGGAACGTTTTCCGCCGCAGTTGTTTCTTTGTTTCTTTCTATCAATACTATTAACTATTTATCGCATATTCTCGAAACTTCGGAGAATGTCGCACAACGTCTACCTGCATGTGCGAATTAGATTGAAATGATGTTGATTTTGATCTTTTATATCATCACTCTACCTATACGTGAGGTTTCCAGTCGGTCCTTATTGGTTGTTCATAGACCTATATATTATCGGACTTATTCTATTGTCCTGAAAAATAATTATCAGAAAAATATGTCGTATTTGCCACCTGCTCTAATTATCTGGACGTTATTTTGTAACGTTAATTGTACTTATGCGTCAAGTGTTATTTCGGTGTCCAATTAAAGTTATCTTACTTCGGCGACTTCTATTGTTACCAGAAGCAAACCCGTTAACCATTGTGAATCCTTGTTACTGACCACACGCTTATAAAAAAAAATCTGATTCACCATGGACATTACTGTAAACAGATTATGCACTTAGTTTGATCTGCAGTTATAGAATTGTGTGCAGGAGAAAACAGCTGTGTAGGCAGTTACACGTATTTATCTAGGATTGGCAACAGCCTAATTGACAATGTTCTTTGTTTGGGTGAATTAATGGCGATTTTATTATTCATGACACACAGCTGCATTCATCCCACGCATTACATGTAATACAAGTTTATTTTACAATGTTTTGTAATGAAGTATATGGTGACGGTCTGTATAATTGTATAAAATATTTTGTTGATCAAGGAAGCAATTCGTCAGTGTCTTTAGAAGATGGTGCTGAGTACATGACAACTTCGCGTGAAGATGTAGTTTGGAATGTTTTTGATATTTATGCAAGAGCCTCGAGTAATTCCAGCAAGAAATCTGGTAGACATTTAGAAATAAATGGTTTAATGTTGAATATGAAACAGCTAAGCGGTAATATTGTAGTGTATGTAAAAATTATCTTTGCTCTAGATCGAGTATTGATTTAACTATACTTAAATGCAAAAGAAAGAATTATCTAAGGGTGATGTGTAAAGCTAAGATATCATCTAATATGAGACAAAAAAAAAAAAAAACAGGAATGAAAAAGTATTGCAAAACAAAAAGACAACAATCCTCAACCGGTTGGGAAGGAAATTAAAAATATACAGAAACGTGGTAGAAGAGAAAATGTTCCCATTTGTGATGTTTTTAAGCATTTTAGAGATATTTTTAGAAGATGAGCTAAACGGGAGTACATTAACTGAATATACAGACAGTTTAGGTAAAGAAAGTGATGTATCTGAAGTTAAAAGTACCATTTAAGCACTGAACAGTGTAAAAACGTGGTTTTGACAAATTTATACCAGAGATTTGTATTGATTTTTTTTAAATTTGTGTTTTTCAATTATCTTTTTTTTTCTAAAGGTTTTTGCCTAGAAGCCTTGAGTTAATGTTTTATTGTTCCTGTTCCGAAAAGCTAACTTGGTGATGGAAATAATTTAAGAGGCATATATCAAATTAATATATGTTCCTATTAAATTAAATTGTCATTAACAATAGATTAAATGCGTGATCAGGTAATAAAAATAGTTTTACATATTTCCAGTACAGATTTAAAAAAACGGTCGATTGCTTTTTAGAACAGAATAGTATAATAGATAAAGTTATAGACTAATCTAATATTGTTGTTTTCTTGATTTAAAAAGGCCTTCCACCATGTTTATAGGAATGCTACGTTTGGTCAGCGTTTGAGATATAGCTGTTTGACATGTGTATGTATGTATGTATATTTTATTTGGTAACTAAAGTCCTCCGGCCAACAATACATCTTATTTATATACAAGCATAGATAAAGTAATGCCTCGTAATATCAAGAATTAATACATAATATAAGGAAATATTCCACGATAGTGAATTGTCGGAAAGTTAAATAATAATTAAGTATTGAATTTTAATGTGAAAATCTAGTCTTTAAAAACACATGTTAGATAATAAACATATTCAGAAATTTTTCTAATAACATTAGGGTCAGCATTTGACATAAAGAAAGTAAAAGTTATCTCTACTAATCTCTGATGTATACAGGCTAAACAAATAAGTTTGTCTTATCTTTAGATACTTTCCACATATGAAAAAAAGCACATGATATTCACATTCAATTATGGCTAAATTGTTATTAAGTAAACAATATGCACATAGTCAACAGCAATTTATTAAATGCTGGGTTTCTCCCACAAACAACAGCAAGACGTTAGATGCATATTGTAGTCTCAGAACATGTTTTAAATGGAATTTAATATATTGACAGTAGACAATCTACTACAATATAGTGCACTAACCAAACTTAGACCTTTTTCTCACAGCTTAACTGTTAAAGATAGGAGATATTAAATGTAAATACAAACAGCTCAAAACTATATATTCTGTAACGTAAGCGTTGTAGAAAATTATTTTCTTTTTATGTATGAACTTGTACATGGCCAACGTATGGAAATGGAACTTGTTTTCTTATGTATCTGTTCCGATTTTCTTTTTCTGGATGTGTTTATTGGTATGTTTGCATAACTTGAAGGAAACAGCATGAATAATCCAGGAACAAACAAACAGAGTTGGTACACAAAGCAAAGGAATGATAGACATATGTCGATGATACATTTATCGACGCCATAGAGCTTTGTCTTTGTGAGTATGCGTGATCCCTAATGTTCTTGCACCTTCGCGAGTAGTCTCTGAACAAATAGGCACATCTTGTTTTATTTAGTTAACTGTTAAATAATCATTTAATTCAATTTCGATACCAGCAATTTAATAGTTGTGTCAAGAAAAATGAAAATACACGGTTTTTGTGCCAGCTTTTTAATAGATTAACCGATAAACCCACGGATATAATACTAACAGTTATCTATTAAATGACATCCAAAGTTCAAGGGCGAAAACAAGCCTTTATTATCTTAAATATAAATGTCTCTTATTGGGTCAGTTTAATAAGTTTTCAAATAACTTTGTTTTTCTAACAATTGCTTCATTTCATACGTTGATGCTTTAAATATTATTTTACTCTGCCTATTGTTATGTTTATTTAAATACAATGCATGCCAGCGTAAACAATATTGAACCCTTAAGGCGTCAACTGTTGCAATAAACTGATAAAATAATAATGTAAGCCCCAAATATGCCTTTATTTGGGAATTATTTTAAGACATACAGGCTTTGTTTTATTTTCGTACGATTAATAAGATTTCTGGTTAAAATTGACTATTTGTATTGGTACGAAATGGTGATTGTTTTTGTTACTCTCGATACGGATTAAGACTAGTGGTGCGGCGCCACCCATAAAGACATTGCGTTTTGCATATCATTTAAATAGAAATTTTTAAATACATTGCTAAAGTATATCTAGAAGGATTCTAAATCGTAGTCTTTATCGGTTTGTGGTGAGTAGGATCAAGCATAAGGGGCAAATGTACTTTACGAAAGTGGATGTGAAAATGGCGGTAATTGTAATAATAATGGTGATGATAATAATGATGATGCCTTCTTTCTTTAAGGTATGGCCAAGTGACGAGTGAGTGTTTTTCTATATACCAACATAAATTTTAGACAAGCAAGACACTTCTGAAGGCAGAGCTCATACAATATTAAATCTTGCAACTCGCCTAAGAGTTAGTTACTTGTTATGACATTGGTAAGTGTTTCTTTCCGTTTTGGAAAACACGCAAACTCAACCTATAGCCGATGTATTCCCAACACGCAATGTCATATTGTATTCTTGATTGGTATAATTGCGCCAAATTTGTACAATCAATTGGATTTCCCTTCTCTCTGGACAGAATGCAAACACGAGGATAACTCAAGTTGCTCTTGATGTCGATTGTCGTCAAGAGCTGTTGTTACAGTGGTTTCAGCGTTATATAAAATGTGGTTGATGTAACGAACATTAATACCGCTATTAAATCTAACAGTTTGGACCAGACTTTTTTTTCTCTCAAACAACCATATAAATTTATGATTTAAAGTTATCTGAGAAAATTTCGCAAAATGATGCTAACTTGAAACCCAACACCACATTCGTCATTAA
>CM017556.1:54510808-54515808 GCA_007844125.1 Sinonovacula constricta | reverse complement strand
GAATTCTATAACCAGATCATTTTCTGAGAAAAAAAACAACAACAAATAACATCAATATATAATGTTAATAAATGTCTCAACAATGACGCATATATTTTAAAATCTTGATTTTTTTTAAATTTAATTTTAATGTATTTACACTCTTTTGTATTGCTTGTATCAGGAAAAGTATTTATCAGATTCATTAAAATGCAAATACTTTATATGTAAACCTTGATTAACAATATTTAGGTCCCTGTCCCTCATATATTTGTAACATATCCATTTAAATACCTTGTCCACTTCTATCGACGTTATTCCCACATAGCTTCAGGTGGCAAATATTGTCTTTTTTGGTGGGCGTAAACTGAAATTGGCAATATCATAACATTACTTTATAACAACATGATAAGTTGTTCTAGCAAAAAACAACAACACAACAAACAATACTATAGTTCGTCCAGTTACATTTTACTGCTACAAAAGGTAAATAATATTTATTGTGCAATTATAACCAATCTCTCAATATTAAAGAATGCAAACAGGTCGATATTCAAATAGTTATTTACCGAGAAATAAGCGGGTACGTACATTTTGTAATATAGGAGATGTTGAAGATATATATCATTTTGTAGTTATCTGTCCATTGTATAATGGCCGACGTAAAAAGTACCTAGAATCTAACATTTACTGCAGACCGTCAGTTCATAAATTTTGTTGCATGATGAGTTCAGGGAATAGAAAAGTTCGTTTGCTCAGTTTGTTAAGCATGCATTTAAAGTGACAAGTAATTGTATTAAGTTAATCGATCTGTAGATTGATATAACATTTTACTATTTTCCTCTCTAAAGAAGCATTACTTGCCTTTTATAAGAAAACAAATGTATAAGTTATCATTTATATTGACTTTTTGCCTACATCACGGTGACAGTATGTCAGGGTTGTTTTGTATCAAAGACAATGTATGTATGTACAAGTCTAATAAATAAACTCTGTTCTGTTCTATAGTTTGGCATTATTTGTAACCAAACGATTTCTGAAGCGAAATATATGAGTCTATATATGTTGTCGCAGTATTCGCCTGCAACAACTTTTGAGAAAACATTCTCTAAGGCTACGAATAAGAGTACAACGATCTACGCTTTTCATTATATAGTTTATGGTTTATTTCGTCGTGCATGACGTCTGCTACAGGTCGAGGATATATTTTGATACACTTGCAATGGGTTAGCATATATTGTCTGGTTTGCGTGTGATCTATCCAAAATAGTTTTCTTATAAAAATTACAGTATCTTGATGTGAACGAAACAGTTAAAGGAGTGAATCTTATTGATGTCTCATCTTATATTGGAGAACCTTAGCACACTGCAAGTAGATGCTTAAGTGTAATGCAAGATAGCTAAATAGTTAAAAATGTAATATACTCAGTTTTTAACCTTTAAATTTCATTTTGCTTTAATTTTAATGTCCTAAGTTTTCTTGTCTGGTTTAATATATTTTCATCTAACATTTCATCTTCATTAATCTAATAGCTTTTCGTTGTAACAAAAGGTCAATATAAAAACTTATTACCAAAGTTTATTTGAGTGGATAAAGGTAATGTTTTTGATAATCAACAAATAAAATATATTTTAGATGCGAGGCAATTATTAAACTGTATTATTATTCATATGCTTTAACATTCAGGGGAAAATCATTATTTTCTTTTTATTGTATAATAAGTATGCTTATTTACTTATAATTTATAACGTCTGCTTCGTAATATGATGAAAAGAAATTATGGTGGATTCGTGTACCTGTATTTTCGTAATATTGAAAGTATAAAACCCTTCGGGACAGGCACACCAATATTTATTGTGCTTTTTAGTATTTTTGTTTAATATTTATAAATTACGTATTTTCTGTTCACCCTTCAGAGTCAAGAATCTGTCTAGCGGCTTCTGTTGTCGGCGGAACATTTGACTGAACCTCACATGCTTCGTTATGTCTTTTTAAAGTTACAGGAGGACGGACAGTTTTATGCAGCTTTTCAAACTGTATGACCTGTTAAGTGTCAGTGTGCCGTAAACTCCAAAATATAAACTGCGTAACGTATCGTAGCGGTTGGAAGACTAGTAATAGCGCACTAGTGCTGACATGACATGACAAGTATCTGCAATAGTCTTCTACGTGACAGCCTGGAGCATTCCAATTCCTTGATTGGCCATCTAGATATTCATATAAAATAAATATAGCATTTCATATTACATCTTACCTACACAATTATATTTCCACATTTTATATATCTTGAAACACACATTGTATGCCCATCCATTAAGCTTATTGTGTTATCAGATCACGAAAAAGAAGTTAACTATTTTCTAATAACAAAATAATGTTAAATTCCTATCAAGCAAGATGCAAACACTGCTTTCCAATCTTCACATAAATTCGGTGAACTGGTCTTTGAAGAAAGTTGTGAAGTAGTCATGGCCGAGGATGATATTCCCGTGGAAAAATCGTAGTCTATTGTAGAACGGCAAACATATGTACATACATGTAGTGTTGGTATATGTCGTTTTTAAGTGGAGAGTTTCTGATTTTGATACGTACAGTTGTAATTTCTATCGACATGGGCGGCTTTAATATCCATCCAGGTTTGCCTGCTTTAGCATCTATAAGTAAGTCAAAACTGAGATTAAACAGCCGGAAAAAAGCAGAATTTCCTCATTTAAAGACAAGTAAGGTATAACAGCCAAGCGCTAGGTTACTATTTTCTGCAAAGTATATACTTGTAAGTGAAACTGGATTATAGAAATATCAAACAGTAAGTTGCATTTTACTATTAAAAAGTGGGTGATATATTTCTATGCAGTCTAATAAGTAATCGAATATATTGTAGGGCGGTAGTACAGTTACGTGCACATGATTTCTACTGAGAGGATTGTGATTCAAAACAAGAATTTTCGATACTTAATGTCTGTTTCTAAAGTTATTACCTTTATGTAAAATTGGAAAACTAATAATTAAACCGCAACTTGTATTTGTTATTTTAAGGGTGAGCTATTGCTATGTAGTCTATAAAGTTAGTACACTAATATGGCAAGTCATTTTCACATAATTAATCACCGAAATTTTCGGTACTGAATATCTGTGCTATTACCTTTCAGGTTAAATAGAACAGTCACTACTGGTGGAACTATTAATGTATATTTATACAAACAAACAATTTTACATTACACGCGCATGCCTTCGTTAAAACCTCTGTCTACAAGTGTAAGTCTTCACGTTCGATGTTTAAATTTTTGTATCGGAATTGCCTATTCTTTTCAATAGGTAAATAAGAAAAGGTCCTATCAAAATTTTCACAGATATTTAAATTTTATTTAACTGTAGACAAAGGCAAACAAGGTAAATGTAAATGTGACAAAAACACAGAGACGAGACATAACACACAAAAAGAAAAACCATCAGTTACCGCCTTGGAACGGTCAGCCGGCTAAAGGGCCGTCTTGGGTGCTTACACCGGATTCGTGGAGCGCACCAACCTCGAACTTCCTGAAGGTTTTTCTATCAAACAAACAGTGTACATAAAAATATCCCGTCAAAGTGAAACAACAAACAGTAAGCACCTGCATCGGAAGTTAAAACAGATATAATGAACTTATGTACATACATTATAAGTAGTAATATAACACACTATCAACATATGTACAATATGTACAGTAGATTAAAGCCTCGGCAACCTAATAATTAAGTTTTGATTTAAATAGAACACATATCTAAGAAAAAATGTATGCTAATATCTTTTTTTTACACATTGTTATATAATCTTAAGAAAATAAGAACGTCATTTCGGTTGAAGAAGTTTTCTCAACACACGTTACCGTGTGGAAAAATCGCCACATCCTTGTGGTGTACCTTCTGTAAAGTCACACAGTGGAAAACTGCTATAGGGCCTACCTTTAACACATTTCTACCTACCTTCCTGTATACAATTAAACAAGAAAGCATTGATGCAACGCAGCAAAGGTCATCGTCGAGGTTCTGTTAAATAACGGAATAATTTTGCATAACAAAACCCCACAAAGAAACAGCTTTACTTTGTTGCTATTATTATTTTTTCTAATGCTGAAGTATTCATGTTTATTCTTAGACTTGTATTAAGAAACAAATGCTTTTAAGACTCGTGGGAAAAAGCTCGAATCCAAACAACAGAAATAGAGCATAATATTTGACTTGAACATAGTACATAATTATAACTAGTGCAATTGAATTAAACAAATAATACACACACTTATGAAACATAAACAATTTCAAACAAGTTATGATATAACAACTTTTTAACTAAAAACTAATTTAATTCTTGTATATTCGCTTAAAGGCTTCTCGAAAGGAATGTGGTATCCCACTGAGCCAGGCCCCCACATGCTATGACCAGACCTGCTAATTGCTGGTCATCACTGCAGGGAGTCTTTAGCCAACATAGTACTAATCTGTCACAGTAATACCTCTGATGGGTTAATGCAAAACTAAATTACCTGCTAGTATGGATGTAAGACAGTAGGCTAGTTTTGCACAAAGCCACAAACATTATTGTTAGTGATAATGTGGGTTGTTTACTATATGATCCCTTACAAATTCTTTATTGCATTAATTACTAGGTGTCAATTTTGTAACTGCAAGATTATGTATTTATTTCATAGCTAAATATTTAATTTTGAAAATACATGAGAGATACAAGTTTTAGTATTCAAAATGACTTAAAATGAGTTTGAAGGACATTATTCTGACAATGAAGACTTTTTAAATTGCTTTTGTTTGAAACGTTTCGTTACATTTTACAAATCCAAATAAAATCTAACTTAAAATATATATGAGAACTAAAAGAATGAAAGAAATAACAAAATGTATAAGAAATAACAAAATCAACCAACAAAGTAAGAAAGAAAACAAATAAAGATTTATATATATATATATATATATATATATATATATATATATATATATATATATATATATATATATATATATATATATA
>CM017556.1:54405808-54508308 GCA_007844125.1 Sinonovacula constricta | reverse complement strand
TTATTGTTTTGTAGTGGTCATGTTAAAATTAAGTGGATGTTAGAATCGCGAATGACTTGGCATAGAGACTAGTTATTTAAACATCGTCTACGTTATATTACAGGAATGCACGTTGGAACACGCTCATTTAATAATTATTGCTGTATATTTACGGTTGATTTCATTATTATTTTAATTTTTCCCTCAAATAATCAGCAGAATTTATGTAAGTAACAATGACAAGCAGTAATTAAACCTAAAGTGATATCCCGTGCATAGCTCTGTTTCAGCGAATATATTAAAATAATTTATATCAAAATTGTTTAATCTTTTCGTCTGGCCATTTTTCAATATTAAGCAATGAAACACCACCAACAACAACCCATACTGTATTCAGTGAACTGCATCTTCTCCTGTATAAATAGGGACGCAATAGCAGAGTCTGTGGATTTTATTAGTCTCATACCGTCACCTTCTTAAAACAAATTGTGGGAGAAATGAGAGACACATTTCAATGAAATGAAATAAATTAAATATTTTGCCACTGTTTATACTTTACGTTTCTTACATTTGACTTAAAATTCATTTTAATGGCGGTTTGATAACCCGCTTGCTTTAGTAGGCTTCCATTGAAATTGTTCGAACAAAGCAGATTAATAGCAAATTGTATTTAGTCATTCCGAAAGAAAAGATTCATTATTAAAACAACCTCCCATTTCAAGAAAAATCGTTCACTTTCCATTGAACTCCGTTGCAACTAAATGTATACTTTACCAACTATTGCATAAATGGAACGCTTACAGTTATGCATATATGAAACTCTTGTGAAACCGATTGAAAAACAAACCAACAACTAAAAGATGTGTTTTCAAGTTTAGAAACTAAGTCTTACTTTAAAACTTTCTACAATCCTTTCTATTAGTCTTTTATAGAACACTATGTAATAATTTCTATGTTACAAAATCTTTATAAAATGTGACTCCCTTTTTAAATTGAACAGTTCTTTTCGATGATTGCGTAAATCAGTACAGCTATAGTGCAAACAATAATGTATTGTTCAGTTAAACGCAGAAATTTTGTTAAATAGAAAGTGCACCACTTGAGACTGAAATAAGATAAAAGGTAGTTATGAAACAATATCTAGACTTTATATCTAAGTAAATGAAGCTTATCCTAATATATATAATTTTAATATACCAATTACTGAATGATGATTTCTTACAATGTTTATAGTAACACTTTTTAATCATTAATTCAATGGCAAAACACAGTGAATAAAAAATATATATATATTTCAATTTTCTAAGTCAGTCTAAACTTTAGATGTTACAAATAGACGAAATTTAATCTTATATAAATCACAGTTTTCAATCAACGGATTTTCTAGAAGTCATCCATAACATACAACATACTTTCTACTCGAAATCTGGGTTAATAGGGATACTTCAGTGGTTGAAGTGTTGTCTCCTTATTGCTGAATGGTTCTTTAATTTGGTAGCTATATTAAGATTGGGTTGATCGCATCGATCACATGATATGACAGCTCCTTCAAAAGTCTAGGACATTAACAATCAACTATTAGAAATACATTTTAATAAACGATATTCAGTTTGCATATAATAATCGGAACGAATATGTTTGACAAGGCGTGTCACACTTTTATAATACAATGTAGTGTGATTCAGTATAGAAATGATTTTTCTGATTAGTGTTAACAGATTTCAGGTAAATTATTAAGTTCTTGACTTAAAAAAGTACCAATGCTTTCTTCGCAAGCGAATATTTTAATCTAATCTTGGCGGGAGTATCAATGATACAACTTGTATCGAAACTTTACGAAACATCTTAGTTTAAGTAAAGGTACAATCTTAAAACGATAGCACAAAATGACATTTCAGTCTGCAGTTTTGTATGCATATTACTTTTAGTATATACCGGATTTAGTATAAACAGAGTAAAGTCATTTAAAGTCAACATACACGAAAATTTATAATATAGTAGCCATAAATAAAGTGCGGATGCAAAATATAAATAAAAGTAAATTATCAAATTTTAATTAAATGCCAATAAATATTACAACTGATGAAAGTGCTATAACATGTGAAAAATACACACACACACACACACACACACACACACACACACACACACACACACACACACACACACACACACACACACACACACACACACACACACACACACACACACACACACACACACACACACACACACACACACACACACACACACACACACACACACACACACACACACACACACACACACACACACACACACACACACACACACACACACACACACACACACTCACACAAACACACACACACACACACACACACACACACACACACACACACACACACACACACACACACACACACACACACACACATATATATATTCGTACTCAGCATCAATCGAGGTTAATCATTACAACTTTATAAACTGCTGCTGCGAACTATTAATATATACAATTTATACTGACTGCAACAACACAATAAATCAACAAATACTAAATATAATTAAAATACACATTAAAAATATCTTATTAAACATTATAAATTAATCACCAAATAAATAAAAACAGTATACATACACGAATAACTGTGTGAATGATTTACTTCATGAGGTAAAATTACAATATATTATTGTGTACATAATACCATACCAGATAGATACTGACACCTAAGGGAATTAATATTGTTACTAAGCCCTATCCTATTACGCCGTATTAACTTGAATTTTTGTCGACATTGGACATTTTATCTGGCTGCAAACTCATTATTTATTTATGTTTACCTTATTTACTGTGTCTTAAAGTTCAAAGAAAGACATTTTCCAGAAAGGACAATAACTTAAACGATAAAAATAAGATATTTTCATCATTTTATCTGTTTGCAGAAGAGTAAATTTTATCACCATTGTATCAAATTAATTTCATCTTAAAATATTGCCCTCCCCAGTGTCATAATCCGACGCACAAAGGGGTATTACAGATCTTAGACGCGATGACAGATGGCACCTGGTTTTGACATAAATGATATTGTTACAAGCGTTACTCAGTCATTTTAGATATACTATTATTTAAACTGGTATACTGTGATTTTGAATATACCCGATTTTAGGTGGCTAAACGATTTTTTTTTATTTCACCATCGATATTTTTAGATGTCGAACAAAATAATATATACCTTTGTTAGATGGATCATTTCATATGTTTGTCAATATAATAACGTCGATAAAATTGTTATTGATATATTTTGATGCTTATACTTATAAAATTAAAAAGTGTAAACAATGGTTGAGACAATACAATCGATAGGGAAAATAATTCATTAGACGATCGCGTCACCTCCTTTCTCTTACATAATACTATTAAATTGCCGACAAGTATGGTCACTGTTCTAAACTGATAGAAAACTGACTGTATTCGCTGGCAACATTCTACATAAAGTAGTACCATGAAAATACAGTTGCGCACCTTCCACCATACTTAAATATTACTCAAGGTCAGACAAGTAGATAACATTACTTTTGATAATGACTTGTTGTACTGTACTGGCATGCAATCTTACAAACATATTTCATAATCGTTATGTGTATTTATCTATATGAAATGTTGGTTAAAGGAATGATAGTTAGTTTTGACTTTATATGCCATTCAAACATTTTATTTCATTTCACAGAACGAGTTTTTGTTAGTTTTTCTTATAGAAATAATACATATCTCTCTCCCTAATACCATGTGTACATTTTAGAATTACGTCAGAACTTTCTTTTAACGACGTCATAACTTATCTCGAAGAATACGTCATAGCTTGGCTATTTCTGTTTCGAATATTTTCTCTTTTCTTTTTATTGTTATTTCTTATTATTCTATTATTTCTTATTTTATTTTATTTATTAGAGAAACCCCACAGGAATTGCGAAGTTTGATCTCTCTCAATTTAGTTTAGGCACCCCAATCTGTCCCTTACGCCGACTGACTGTCCCAAGGTGGTAACTGTTGTGTTTTTATTTGTAAAATGACTCATCGCAGATTTGTTCTTATTCTTGCATTTGACTTGCATCTATGTAAATACATTGGTCCTGTGCCTTTTCAAATTTTGGTATTTGTTGCAATGCTCATTGGACTTCGTCTTAATTCATTATACACAAGCGAAACTGATAATTCGTACGACATTCTGCTGTCTTAGAATGTTTAACTGGTGAACAAATAACAAACATAAAACGTGTGTTTCTATGTATTTTACGTTATTTATTTCAAAACAAAGCTTAATGGACTGCTTAATTCGAATTATATCTCAGAAACTAATGGTCATTTTGTGTATACCTATATAACATGTTAATCAAAGGAATGCAATTTCGTTTTGAAAAAAACAAGTATATATGCTTACGAATGAGACTAAACGATTCATGCGATAGTGTAGTTTCTAAAACCCTTTTACAGCTTAACATATAGCGAATATCAACGGTGTTTCTGTATAATTTACATTATTAAATTAAAAGCTAAGCCTGACAAAAATGGTCTGCGATTTGCAATGAGCCCTTTTAAGATGCTTGGGGACTTCCGTTAAATGCGTTTTTGAAGTTTCATTTATAACAGTTTTGATTGCGTAACCTTTTACGTAGATAATATGTAAATGCTATAATGCAATACTCAGTTTTAAGCCAGTAAAAACTGACATATATGTACATGTTCAAATTAAGTAATGTTCTGAAAGGATTTACGTTAATTTTGAAGTTGTATACTAAATACAGATGTAAGATCGAAAATGCGTTCTTGTTACAATTTTCTGTGAGGATTATTGAATGAAATATGAACACACCTATTTTGATATTCTAGAAAATAGACTCCTTTGAGTATAGGCCTTTATCTATAATTCATGCTTGCCACGCATAACTACAAACGTACAGACCTTGAAAACACAGAAAAATAAGATTAAATTTAAAATATGTCTGGCTTTCCTGTTTAAAACTCACATCTAAACTGAGATGATAAAGATGGCTAAATACATCTGATACTTACTAACGGACGCATGTTGTCATTTATCATTTTGGAATTATAGACAGAACTGACAACTGACATATATTTTTACGCTAGATATTCATCATCGGCAAAAGTCTAGTATAAAATTAACACGAATGATAACATATAGCTGACATGCGTTAGGGATTGGTCCGAGGAATACGAAATTGTTGGTTGTTCTTGAACAAGTGCATCGGTTTCATTACTGAATTTGCCACTAAAGCAAGGCCAATGATAACGTAAATAATACAATGTCTTACTGGTGCACATTTGGTAAATATGCATTGTAAGACATGTTTTTACCTCTTAATATGTTCTATATCTTACATGAAATCATTAAAAGAGTAAAATTGAGAAAAGGTAAAATAACAAAAAACAACCTATTTTGTTCCTGAAGGTTTAAACGTGATGAAAGGTTTTATTTAATGCAATACTATAAAAATAATGTTCATACATCTACGATAATCCCGGTCTTTATGTACACTTTAAGTTGTTTTACATGGATGATATCTTTCTTAATATACATTTCTTGTATCTGAGAAAAATACTGAACGTCGCAGTTTTATCCTTTGCCTTAGATCACGGTAGCTATTGTATTTTCATTACTTCTATAGGTTTTGTCTTAGATCTTTGATCAATGAAACATTTTAAGTAGTTGCAGCTTATGCGTATTGTGGCTGATCTTTTCCCTGAACTTTCACTTTTTATATATTTTATGACGTAGCAAAGCAAATTAACAGAACAAAAAATGCAGCCACAGTTTATGTAGAAAATAATGGTCATACTTGTTTAACTTTAATTTTATGTGTATTTTAAAAAAACAACAACCCGTGAAGTGAAACCGTAAATAAAAAAAAATGGGTGGATATGTTAATAATATACTACTTTTCTGTTATAAAGAAGCAAAATATTTTAAATAGTGTTGGAAAGGTATTGTTAAATTGTAATACACAACGAATATCGTTAGATTGTCCAGTTTTTAGATTATCGTCCCACCAACAATAAATATATAGTAAGTCAGTGTCTCGATAAAGCGGTTTAAGTGCGGCTTCATTACAGGGAAAGGTTTGGACACATGACATTATAGCACACCTAGAAAAAATATCCTAACATCGGCCACACAAGTTATTGAACCTTCCTTACATTTGCTTGAGCCTAAGCTTGGAGGCATTCCACTACAATTTGAGCGGCGGCTTTAGTAAATCGCCTCTTTGGAATCAAGATATCTTATATCCTGATCCTCCATTGATTGCAGCTTGCAGGTCGGGTACACCATGATCCAAGACAATTTAAATATGAACGTGCCAATGCAAAATACAAATATAAATAACATTTTGTTTGCCTTTGACAAAATATATCATAATTATAAGAACATAAACTGAGACCAGAATACTTCCTTCTTTAAAAGTGTGTGCGTGTTGGGGATAGAGGAGAGGGAGACAACAGGTCGCATTTCTTTATAATTTTGATACTTCACCACTTGCTGAGCAAAGTTATATCTTTTCTAGGAAATAATGATGAACTGATTCCGTAAAAGATAGCTTTTTACTGCCTTTTGTTTGCTTGTTAGTCTTTCTTAGTTTCGTTTACTGCTGTTTTGTGATGCTATGTTTATCTACTTATTTCATGTATTCTTCATCTATTATTAGTTGTTCATTCATCTATAATACAAGTGTACACAGATCTTTTCGTAGTTTGATATGTTAAATCTAATATAAAAATCGTCAAAGCTACATCTCACTTTATCGTCATTAACAATAAGAGTATGCGTGACCCAAAGCATTTTTGATGCATTGCAGGCAGAAAGTTCGAACATCCGGAAGTAAGGACAAGGCCTAACATTGAAGGCCAGTAACTATTGAACATTTTTCAGAAACAAGCCATTTTGACGTGGTACGTCGACTGGGTCGACCTTGGGGCGAATGGGGGCGGTTTAGGACGAAGTCAGCCAGCCATCTTTGATGGGAACCAGCCTGTGCAAAACGTTGGTTTCAGGAAGTTTTATCAGTTTCAGTTTCCTTGATACAAGCAAGAAATACGTTTTAGCGATAAACCGCATTAACTTATTACTTCTGGAAGCATTTCAGTCAAAGAATGTAAATTACATCGGAACATAAAGTGTGTTGTATCATTCAATATTTAAGTATTATTCAACGTTTAAAAATCCACACAGGACCTTTCAAGTAAGTTCTAATTTCGTTTTGACAAGACGTATTTCTTCTTCTTAAAAACTAATAGCTGACAATAACTTCCACAGCTGCAAATAAACTTAAAAGACATTATATGTGCTATAAGCTGTTTTCTTATATTTTACTAACAAATAATAAAACACAGTATTAATGCTATTACCAGCGAGAGTTCAATTATTTAAGTGTTTCCGCGTAATTTGCCTAAGTGGTGCCTGTGCTGAAGTGTCATATGCTTAAGTGGCATCCATTGTTTTTATGAATTTTGAACAAACGACAGCGTATTATCTGCCATTTACAATTTATAAATTGTCAAAGTCTTTATTCCGTATCATTGTCCAATCCATATTAATAAAGTTCAAATTTGTTTACATTTTGAAAATGCATACACTTTTATATTTTATATGTTATTTTTTTTGAGACCTCATGTCACGACTACATTTTTTTTTCAAATTCACCAATAACATGTATTCCAAAATTAGTTTATTGTTTAGATATATTTATTAAGTAAAATGTATACTTCTCCTTTGAGGCTGTACGTTTAGCTTGTCTTTATAGCTGTGCCTTCCTCTGAGTACCTCCGTTAAAAAGTTTGTGAGACTAACGTCCATTTATTCCAACTTTAACTTAGTTCATCATGGAAACATCTTCTTAACTGAAGTTTAGATTCATAAACATACATTTTGTCTTAGCTATGGATAACTGGTTTCTTTTTCCCATCTTCATTTCATTCCACATAACTTCTGGATTAATTACGAACAAAGAGAAGGTAGAATAGAGTGATGTAGCAGCGTGAAAATGCGGCATATACATAAAAGTTTTTGAAATGGATTTGGAGCCACATGGAAGTTTTATCCCAATTCATGAAGAGGTGTGCAGGAGAAAATAAAACATCACCTAAAGTCTTGATTTAATTGTTTTGTTATAACTATGTATAATGTTGTTGTTCTTTTTTTTTTTTTTTTTTTTTTTTTTTTTCGTTTTTTTTTTTTTTTTCGTTTTTTTTTTATTATTATCACGTAACATCTTCAATGTAACGCATTGTAGTGTGTAAATTGTAGTTCTATTTAAATAATGTATTATATTGTTCTTGTATTGTACATATGCATTATGCTCTCCAGTATTTGGAGGTAATAAAAGATATCTATCTATCTACCTAAAGTCTATACTCCTCTAGGTTTAACATATTCTTCTTCAGCATGTGGAGCGTAAGCATGTTCACCACAGCCGTTTGAAATCCTATTTATACATCTATCTTTGTCGCAAACAGCACCTACTAGACATTTCCATAACCTGCGAACAATATTGTTCTAGTCAAATTCCAAATCTTTCACAGTTTTCAGGACACAATGAAATTGGGGATAAATCTTTTTCTGCGAAGAGATGTGAAGGTTGACGTACCGTTAAACAACGATTTCATTCTGAGCTGTTTTTTTAGGGAAAGTAGAAGTCTCAGGGCATAGTTGCAATCGACTTTTCTTGTCTAAATTATCCATTCTACAAAGGAAAAGCCAGGAAGAAAGTTCGCAGATCGGTAGGATGGAGAGGCTGATTGCAATGTACGGATAAAGGACATGGATTTGACTTTGTAGGAGAGGCAAGAGCAGAATGAATATACCTTTTGCTCATATTAATATTAGGACTAAGAAAATGAAGGTTAGGAACTGCGGGTTAATGTCTTATACTATTTAAAGTTCCAGATTATTACTGACACAGTCGCAAAGAAGGTTTAAAGAAAAAAAGCAAACATAAATGTCAAAAGTTGCCAAACTGAATAACAAATTGATATGTTTAAGACAAAAATGACAAGAAAATGCAATCTTACAGCCGCAACCAACAACTGAGCCAATAAGATCACGATTTCCCTTCACGCCGGAATCTACCTATAGGAAAGGGCATCAATGGTAGAATTTATATTGAGAGACTGCGAATATTTTTCATATGTGGAGTTTGCCATTTTTTTAATAACGGATAAATTTGTAAGTAATCTCTTACAGACAGTGTCAGCCTTGGAGCCCGTTCCGGTTGCCATTTCAATTAAAATTAGATTCACTAGAAGTATCGATGCAACCATTGATTTTTGTCAGTATGAAACCACAATGTGTGGGTATAACAGGGTACCAGTCGGCATTTGTACTTTATCACAAACACACCGAAATCATGTATATGTCCTTATAACAGGTTAATTTGCATTGATCAATTAATCGCAGTGAAAAAGGTCACATGCAGGATAAGTCTGCCACTGTAAGTTGCTTGCAAGTTTTGGATTTAATTGACGTATGATACCTTTTTTTTATTTAAAGAACCTAATGGTTTAAAGGAGTAGGTTCGACTGCATCTTCATGAAA
Source organism: Sinonovacula constricta (assembly GCA_007844125.1). Classification (NCBI taxonomy): domain Eukaryota; kingdom Metazoa; phylum Mollusca; class Bivalvia; order Cardiida; family Solecurtidae; genus Sinonovacula; species Sinonovacula constricta. The sequence continues at coordinate 54,498,742 of CM017556.1, read as the reverse complement.
TTCTTTAACATTTGAAAACTGTATTTTCTGTAGATGTTAAAGGTTGTTCTGAAGACCTCTCTCAAAGGTATTGCATCGGTTTTAAGTGATTACACGCCTTTTACAAGAGGATTACATATTTTGTTCGCAAAGTAGAGACAATTGGTAATATCTTAGGCGCCAAGTTCCTATCCAAATTAGATCTGTGTCCAGCTTATCGACTGTGTGATATAAACATTACGATAGGCATAAAGCAATGGTTTTCAGATATATATCAAACCATAGCTTGTCGGCAAAGCTTATTTTGCAAAACCGATTCCTTTTAAAAAGAACTTTGAGAATCTTCTTGGAATTGTTTGATGATAAAGGCGATATTAACGGCGTTGTTCAATATTCAACATCATTTGACGTTCTTCTTGTTAGTCAGTTGGTAGGAAAGAAATGCAAACTTTAAAGCCTTATACTTCGTAGGCGGGCAACCTATACATAGTTGTGCATTCAGTTTCAGAAAATGAAAATCCCAGACCAACCCTCCTGTTCTAGCATATACTGACTTCTTAAAACCATAATATTCTCATCACTGACTCTAGCTTTTATACTGACAGTTGGCCATTTCTAAATACCATGTTATGTTGGTCAGTGTCGAACAAGATACCACTACGCGAATATCATATGTGCATATGGAACAGCAAAACTGCAATGGATGGATGCATTTTTTCAAATTAAGGGTTTTATTGGTCTAGAGCTTTGGATACTGAGTTTCCTTGACATATTGAAAGTGGGCTTGAAGCAGTTGTTGTGATCATTGCACATTTGATTTTCTTTGCTCTTGCTATTCCATTAAAGCCCAAAGCACAAAGCAGCCTCTACATTTTATTTTTCAGTTTATTGTTCACTTTGGATTTTCTAGTGGTCGTAACAGTGACCTAGGGCGCAAATTTGAGCGATGTCATTACTGAGCAATGTGCCATCCCCAACGATGCGGAAATCCTTACCACTCCTGACTATCCTCAATGTATTAGTATGTCGAATAAGCTAAATCGGTAACACGATTTAAAGGTCTAAGGAACAAAACAAACTTGACAAAAGTCATATATTCTTTTAGTGTTTAAGCATACATTTACACGATGCATGATAGTGTAGCTTTCCCTCCATACTTTCCTTTACTCGGCAGATAAACTCGTCGGGAAAGTAATGTTTGTGTAAGTATAGAGTCCAGTTATACAAAACAGAAGACAACCCTTCTGTCCATGATCTGCAGGAAAAAATCGCTTTTCGAACAAAATTGCCAAGGTATTGCCCCGTTACAGTTTTAAGATAACAGTGTCATCAGCGAAGTTAATGTATGATATGTATGATATGCCAGCTGGATGTAGTAGCCGGGTTCTTATTAAGAATCTTTGACTGAGGAGCCCAGACAAGTATCCGGATCTCGGGGTTGTCGATTAGTTAGTTTCTCTGTATTTGTTTCAATTAAAATATCAAAAGGGTGTTTTAAAAACTAAAGTTTTAATAGATTGTTGCCAGATATGTCGAATGCAAATCTTTGAGGCAACATGACAGTACAGCTTCGGAGGAACGTCCTGAAAACGCGAAGGTTGGAGAAATCCACTCCATGTTTCGCTGAAGTGGAAGCTAAAAAGATGGAGTCACTTTGCTTGAAAATGGAAAGAGTGATGTTGCTTCGCGTATGGAGTAAAAGCGAGTCACTTCTGTAAGTAATATCGCGTCACTTTTCGTCAGTTTACAGTAAGAACTGGGAAAGGTAAAACTGACAGATTACTTTTTGACATAATCATTTAAGTTTTCCAGCAAAGGCGGGCATTTTTCCTTCCTGCACATTTTAAACGTGGTATCCAACACGGTCAGTTGGCAAAAAAGCATCAACTGGGGCGCTTAAACCGGTTTTACAGAGCTCTATCCTCGATGATTTTGATAATTTTGATGACGTGTTGGTGCTGGCGGAGATAATACTTGTGATTATGTTTATGGTGGTGGTGTGGTAGTAGCAATGTGGTGGTGGTTGTGTGAGGATGATGATGATGTTGTTGTTATCTGAACTAATCTCGCAATATGTTGTTTATTGATGTTCTTTATCTGTCTGGAAAGTGAACCATATGGTCACAATCGTCATTTCAAACTTGTATTACCTATCTGAGCAATGCTGCACAGTTAGTATTTTTAAATAAAGAAAACCTCTGGAACACTTATGTTTAAGCTCATTCACTTCATCCGCTGTGACGTCGATGTCTATTTTTAGCAGGAATCCAAATCGTTGTTATTTATAGATTTGAAAAGAATGAACATTTAAGTGCTGATTAAGAACTTTTACCGTCCCAGAATTCAGATACTGTGGAAAATCGTCAAAAGTAAAGTATGCACAAATATCCCGAAGAGAGATCAAATATTGTTACATATAGTTGATAGCTGTCGGATTCCAACTTTAAGGGCTGTTATGTATCGATTATGCATTAAAGCAGTGATAATAGGATTTTAAGGTCAGGCAGTGTTACTAGCCATGCGTATATGAAAGTCCGCATGTCAAAAGGCTGCGCATAACACTTGCTCCTAAAGTACATAGCTGGAGTTTATTTAAAAAATGATCATCTACTGTCAATACTTTATCTAAAAGAAAACATGTAAATTATCTCTACATGTATATGTTGTGGTGCATAACAATGATGATACCACATGTTAAAACCTACACTGTAAAAGCTGCCATTGCTTTGAAAACAAATGCAAATAAAAAAAATAAAAAAATGCTGTGTTCTTTTATGACTTAAAATATACAAGAAAATCTAACCAAATTGAAGATGTTTAGATGCCTGCTGAATAAATTAAATACAGTCGAGCAAATATAAATTGTCACCAAACGGCTGCTCGCGGAAAGAACGCTGAACAAGTGTTCTCAACAAGAGAAGGACGCTCGGCTGAACGTGAATGAACGGACTTAATTTGCTTGCATTCGCGTTCATTTTCGGAATTCTCGGTTTTTACGCCTCTCTAAGCAAAACTAAGATAATTTCACTTTACTGGTGTCTTTTGCAATGAATATTCATTTTTAATAACACACACTCCATAGGACAATATGAGCGGTTCTGTTGTTGTTGTTGTTGATGTTGTTCTTGTTTATTATCCAGTATTTATGTAAATCATTTGAGTTTTGTTTCTCACAAAGATATTTTAAAGTGAAGAATAGTATTATAAGGACGTATCAGACTATTTGCGTTACGGGTGAGTGAATCGGGAATGCGTCTTGTCTTCGAGAATTTGCTTTTTTCCTTGATTCTAGACCTCGAAGCGGGGGTGCGTCTTATCTTTGTGTGCGTCTTATCTATAAAACTTTACGGTAATCGCTTTCGGAATTATTATTAATCATTATTGTAAGTGATAATGGATCCAATTTGAACGTTGGTGTTACATGTATAGTTTATAAGAACATGAATTAAACGCATGAATGTCCAATCGAATGAAATCCTTATTCGAAATGAACATAATGGTCAATGTCTCAGAGAGCATAGTGACACACAAACAAATATTATCTTTTATCCACACAATTAAACAAAAAATCAACATTATTTATGGCACTTTTTGCAGACAAATATGAACACTAATGTTCAAATATAAAACTACATATTTGTTAAATGCCATCTGGTGATGCCCTTTTCGCGGTCCAGTGGATTTGATGACACATAACACTAGATGCAATATACTACCCTACGTAAGAAAATGCAAGTTAACTACTGTCTTTTTGTAAATAGCGCATCGATTAAATTTGAAGTAAAGTAAGTCTTATATGAAATAAAAATTAAAACAAAAGCTCAGTAAATAATCTTTCATATACATTAAAGCTTCGTAAATGTTGTTTGATTAGGAGTCAAACTTAAATTCTTTGTGTTCTTTTGAAGATCATGAAGACATAATTACCTTAATTTTCTAACTTGAAAAATAATGCTCCCTTCAGTTATACATTTTTTAATCACTTAACTTCCCTCCTTCCCGGAAGATTTCCGTCGGGAAAATGACGGGATAAGAATATATGACAAAGTCCTATGAGCATTGCAACATATACCAAACTCCAAAAAGGCACAGAACAAAGGTATTCCACATGCAAGCCAAGCAAAAAGTAAGAACAAATTTGTGATGAGTCATTTAACGAAAAGAGCAAACCCGACAGTTACCACCTTGGAGCGGTCAGTCGGCAATATGGACCGACTGGGGTGCTTAAACCGGTTTTACAGAGCTCTAACCTCGCACTTCCTGACGAGTTTCTCTAATGCAAGCAATGAAAGGAAAAACGATCTATTTGAATACAAAATGTCCAAGCACTTATATTTTCAATACGTTATGACGAAAGAAGTGACGCCATTTAAAAATAATGTCCACATAGTGTTTAGAAAAGGATATGGTATTTTTTCGATTTGAAAAAACTACACAAAAATGGTTGACTACAAATAGAATTAACCTTCTGAATCATGAACAAACATGACCAGAGACGAATAAATGGTTGTAGCATCCTGTTCATGTGATAATGGAATTGAAGAACCAAAGTCCAATGTCCATCAAAGGAAATACACGAAACAATCCATATAGAATGAATTAAATGACAATATAGATAACATGCACGGGGAGATTTTTTACGACCGCCACACTGCACAAGTAACATTGTTGTGATCATGAATAAGAATATATGACAAAATCCTATGAGCATTGCAACATTCCTCTCGCCGGACGGAATCACTTTCGGTTATTTTTGCTCGGTAGTAATATTTATGGTCGGAATGAACAGAATGATGATGATGATGATGATGATGATGATGATGATGATGATGATGATGATGATGATGATGATGATGATAATGATGATGATGATGGGGATGTTGATGATGATGATGATGATGATGATGATGATGATGATGATGATGATGATGATGATGATGATGATGATGATAATGATAATGATGATAATGACATCATCATCATCATCATCATCATTATGACGACAATGTGCTACTGGTGTTAATGAAAACGATGATATGAAGTTGGTGATTGTGATGATGATGATGATGATGATGATGATGATGATGATGATGATGATGATGATTATGGCGACAATGTGCTACTGTTGTTAATGATAACGATGATATGAAGTTGGTGATTGTGATGTTGATGATGATGATCCTGCTGCGGCCCTTGCTTCTGATTATGATGATTCTGTCACGGTCACTCTGCGGTAGAGCAGGCTTAATGTGAACAACATATTTTAGTGTTGCGGTGAAAGCCTTGGAGGTGTGGGTTGTTCGAACAATGGAAGGCAACTGCAACAATAACAAACAATATATCAAAGATATATAGAAGTTTATTGTTAAACGTCGATAAGTGACCATCAAGGTCAAATGGCGGACGGCGAATGAAACGATTCATCGCAAAAATCGCCAGACAGCGACACACAGCAGGTCACGTGGTTTAGTATGCACTAAATGGTCGTGCCCGAGAATGATACTGCCCGGTAATGAGACAATACTAAATAAGATGAAAACCAATCAAAGGTATCTGTATAACAACAATAATAGATACGACAAATAAATAAAGGACAAAACGTACATCTAATACCCTAAGAACAAATGCGTTCCATGACTAGTATCTTGATGATGATGTGATGGCGGAGATAATGGTTGCGATGGTTTTAGTGGTGGTGGTGTGGTAGTAGTGGTGTTGGTGTGGTAATAGTGGTAGCTGTGGTTTAGTGATGATGATGATGATGATGATGATGATGATGATGATGAGGGTGATCCTGCTGGGACCATTGCTTCCGATAATGATGAGTATTTTGATAATGTGGTGGTGTGGTGATAATACTGTGGTAGTAGTGATTGTGGTGGTGGTTGTTATGATGATGATGATGATAATGATGATGATGATGATGATGATGATGATGATGATAATGATGAACCTATCTGTTTTGTCAACACGTTTAAATTAAACTTTTCGGCCTTAAAGTTGCTGCCAATCGGCAGAAGTAAAAGTGCCTTCTTAAAGATGTCTACCTTAAGAAACCGGAAGTTGCACTTCCTTGATCAATCTCGAGACCGCTCGGGGCATTTTATGACCATTAAAAAGGTTGCCGAATGGGAATATGGACCACATAATTCCGTCTTGTGTTGTACCGCATTGTGAATGCATGCGTTAAATTTTAATGCATCGACAATCACCCAAAATGGTTTTAGTGGATTTATAATTTGACAGTGGAAATACCTGTTAATTAGTCGTAGAAAAGTCTTAGATTGAAGTTGAGCAGAATTATGTATACGGGGATTATAGGGAAGTGAATATTATATACTTAATAACATACATACCCACTTGTTTCTAGTGTTTACTCTTTAGTAGTTCAGGCTAAATAGTCCTGCAAGAAACACTACTTACCATAACTGAACATAACAAGAAAATTAACATCGGTAACTATGCTACATTTTAACATATCATATCGAGTATTGTGTTAGGGCGATGTGCGTCGTGAACGTTTCTAATGGATTTTTATCGAGTCAGTATTGTGTAATTACCTATAACACTACTATCCGAACATTGCTCCCGTTCCAGCTACTTTCGTCGACTTAATATTTTTGCATCGCAAGAACACAGTACTTTTTAAGTTTAGATAATTTAGAAAAGATTTCAAGACAACACTACATGTTTATGTTTATTATTTTCAAACATAAGAATAAGCACCTTTTAGATGTTTCGAGTTTTCGAAGAAGATAATAAAACTTCCCAGCTAAATCTGAGGAAGAAACTAGTTATTTTTCAGCTGTTGACGTTAGAAAAAAGGATTTTTTTTCGTTGTAATATTAAGAAAGAATGTTGAGGGCAAAACATTTTGACAGAGCTACATTTATACCTTTAAAGTAAGCATATATTTTTTTCTGGCGAAGATGTCAATTGGAAGCAGATACAGCGCTGTCTCTACTGTGTTAAATGTCAGGATGGGTATTGTCTGGCTAGTAAAAGTAATGAGAGGGTTTTGTCCGATCGTATCAAAATAGGGGGAGGGGAACTGTCCGAAAGGTTTTGTATCCGACAGTTTTTAAAAATAATTTCTTTACAACTAAATATAATTAAGACTAGCTTAACTATATTGACGCGAAGTCAATCATTTTACTCACAGAAACGCGAAGTACGGCTAACATTTCGCTACTCCAATTTGCCGCGAAGTGACCCCATTTCTCTGGATAAAATGTCCCCTTCTACGCGAAGTCACTCTTTTCCCATTTACTCCACAATTCGCGTTTGCAGGACGTTTCTTCAAAGCTGTACTGTAGATATTTCTGTAGATTTTTAGCGATTAAACCACTTCCTTTGACAAGCCCTAATACACTGTCAATTGTTTATTTTTAATAAAAACGGTAAAAGCAACTAACTTATTAAAAAGCTTCCTGTTTCACATTTTGTAAATATCTGAAAACTTGCATGCCAGGATGCAATTCTGTCTCTTAAGACGTTTACGCACATTTCGATCTTATGTAATGAAATTATGTTAGCCAAATGGATATTGCTGTATAATGCCCATCTTTAAGGGTTATAACGTTAATGTGTACGTTCATAGACATGTAATGTACTTAAATATTAATGTATAAAAAACGCATGTTTTGAGTCCGTTTGCTGTTTAACATGTTAGGTGAGAAGATGGGTTTTTAGAACTTATTTTCTTTTTTGTCTTTATGTCTGGCTGACTGTCTTCTTTTGTTTCCATCTGTGATAATGTGATAGTTATGCTTTCTTTTAATTTCAGGGGTCTTCATTTCTTCGTATGCGCAAATTCATCTTTAATACACATTACGAAAAATACTTATCACACTATCATTATCATCAAATCATATGTCAGTCATCATTTAATCACGTAAATAATTTTATTTTAATCGATCTTATTTTTATGATGGAGATATTCATTCAAATAGAAGAGTTTCTGCCGGAATATAAATCCGGAAAATCGGTCTGTTTAAAGCAGAACAATGTGCCTATAAGGATATGTTCTAACACATTCTTGTTACTATTGTCAAAATACCATTGTTAAAAATAATGTGTATATTTTGTCAGGTATGTGCCAAGCCGCTTTTGTATCTATGTGTTGACTTTTGACAGACATTACAATATGGAGGCATTGTCACCTTTGACGGGCAGCAGTGGCGAACAATACCACGACTCGATCAGCAGAGAAAATGCGCACAGTGAGACAACCCGTTTAATCGACTCCAACAAGCCGGACAAAGTACAGCCATCTAAATGTGGACTGTTTGTGGCCATAACAACACTTTGTGCTGTGATCATTGTTACTCTGATTAACAGGATTTGTTGTAATAACACAGTAGTGGTCATCTGCATACACTGTCTACAAATAGTTTTGTGTTTTTGTGCTTCTGGAATAATCCTCGTGACATTGTCACGATTGTTAATTACCACAGAAAATAAGGCACCGCCATTACTGCAATATCGCCGTGTAAGACACATTTTGATGATAATTTTAGCTCTGCTTTTTGTTGGGTCTTTTATTTTTAATATTTTCCATATTATTGGTGTAACAAAATGTCTCCACGACACCGAGCGCAGATTTGAGTTACCAGGAAGCATTATAGAAACAATTTTTATTGTACTACAGTTTATTTTCCAATGTATGCTTATGATTAAACCAGAGCGTTTCAAAGGTCTACCATTTTTCGGAAATCTGATCTTATTGATTCTAATAAATAATATCATCTTATTTGTACAATATTTAGACGACACGTGGAACAGTTTTAGGCTAAATGATTTGGAGGAATTTCCTTTTACGAAAGTATGTACCGGATCTACAGACTCGAACAAATGTTATGTGAATAGAAACGCTACGTCGTCCTCAATTTATGTAAATGCATACCTATATACTTTCGAGACACACTATTTCCTTTTCTCTACATTTACAATTTTACCAACATTGGTCAATAGCTTAAGAAATCATCCTTTGGCTATGGATCATATAACGTCTAGCCCAGAAGCGGATAAGTTCAAAACGGAGCCAAAAGTACGCCTGTTGTCAAAACAAAGCATGTCTACAGAGCAAGAGACCAATAGTTCAACACGAAGGTGGCTTAAACACAAACTGAAACTTGTTTGGAATTTCATTACAAAACCTTGTTTCAGTTTAGTCATTGCTGTAGTCATAGCTGTTCTCACTTTAACTTTTAACATAATTATATACAGCAATTCGTTCTCCAGACCACTGAGTAGATGTAACACCACAGAGGGATTTTTAATAGAACACAGGGGACTTGAAATGTTTACTTTTAGTTTTCTTGTCTTTCACCTTTCTTTAGTCGTACTTGAGGTATTTGCCGTCGGCTTTGCCCTTAAGAAAGCTAATCTAAAACGTATTGAAGTAAAAGATTCTGATACTTTATTGCTGAGTTTTGCTGCACTTGTACACTTAGTACTGATTGGCTTAGAATTTGTTGAAACTATACAGATGAAAGATGCCCATTTCTTAAACATTTTTTTGCAAACGTCTTTCTTAGTTTTCCACTTCCTTAGCATAGGCTGTCAGTCTTTAGTCATACTTCATTTTCTAAACGCCGGAAGGGAGTCATATAGGTACAGCCTCGAAGTTTGGTTAATTATCTATATTGGAGTAAGTAATTTCGCAAAGTGGTTCTTTGACATAATTTTCCCTCTAACAATAATGGTTTTATTGAGTGACCTGCATACAACATTCTTTTCCATTGGTTCTTGGTGGTTAATTGCAAAACTGATTTACCCAATTGTTTGTTTCTACCGCATGTTGTCTGCTTTTCTCTGTTGTCAAGGTTATATCATTCAAACCGAAACCGAACAGAACTGAAAGGCACATGTTATGACATAAACGTTTAATCATATTATTTATTAACAAGGAAACATGGCGTTTTATATAAAATATATTAATTTTGTTTACACATATTTTCAACCTTCATTTACGGTTGGAATCACGCCCTATGTGGCGTTTGGTATGTAGTGTGGGTTTTTGTGATTTTTTCTTAGATAAATCAGCCGGAAATGGTTTCTTCAAAGACAAACAATACACATACAACTAGTTATTTCCCAATCTAAAAGTAGTTGTCTGTCTAAAACTATTCCTTTCAATGTCTCAATTCAACCGTATTTATGTTATTATATTATAAAAAAAACTTTGTAATTATTAATAGGCCCGAACAAATATTAAATACAAAAATAATAAAAGAGAAAGTTAAAACGAAAATGCAAGTAACATTCTTTTAACCCTAAAAGTGATATCCTATTTAGAATACGTGCATAAAATATAAATCAATATTGTATCTGTCCTACGTCCAATCTTTTTATGAGGATTGGAAGTCCTATGACGATGATCAGAAAGAAATCCAAAAATAGAATAATAATATTTCGATGTTAATTTAGATAATTAATGCTTGTTTCACTATAGTTTCTGGTTGCTATTATGGGTTTGTGATATCTTGTGTGGTAGCTAAAATGTTTGATCCGTTAATAGTTCAAGTTTGATCTTGGGTATGGTAATTTCAATATTAGTTTATGAATATGTTGATGATGTTGTTCAGTTGAATAATAGAGGTTTGTTGTGCAGATTAAAACAAATTGACTATTTTATGACAATCTCGATACTTTTTTAATGCCGATTATAAATGTGAATATATTAATATTTATTCTATGTTTGTTTAAGATTTGAAAGATAATATAATGTTAAGGTTAACTTGGCTGGCCTTAGATTTTTGATGATTTTCAGGTAAGCGTCAACGATAACAATGATATACAAAGCTGATCACGTTGGACAGTATTAAAATGCTTGATGGTTTCCATAATTTAATATGGTTTAATATGGCTATTATGAACTTTATATTAAGAGGAAGAGGGTTGGTACAACTGTAGCAGAATAATATTGATGATTCTGAGATTGAGCAAGTGGAGAATAAGGAGAATAAGAAGCATAATAAGCATAATACTTTAAAAGGTAGTCCAGTATAATTACTCCAATTATGCTTTTACGTTGTAAATTGATGTCCGCGTATGCATTAAAGATACTTTTTCTGTATTTACATATTTGTGTTCACTTATTTTTGTTGATCATAATAATGTTATTTTTATTTATGTTCTTGATCGCCTAAAACGTCACCGCTTAGACTGTTTGTTGAATGTTAGGTGCCGGTGTATTAATCTAGTGCATACTATAATATTTTAGCACTTAAATGCATTTGCTGTTATGCTATTTGTAAATATCATTCTTTGTTAAGTGATTCATGTGTTAACTATTAGTTGTCTCACTCTAACTTACATCCTTTTAAAACCCTTAAGGGGGGAGCAAAGACACGAGCGCTTAATAACCAGCACCGTAGGCGGTCACTTCTGTCGAGTGAGATTTCAAAGATGTTGACTGTTTTTGTTTTCTATTCGTGAAATGTCACGGATCCGTGTTTTTATCACGTTTACATTTAACGTGTGTTTGTACATAAGTAAAGTTGTACTTCGAATTTTGAAATATGTAGTAATTGGAAGTGTCCATATTTTTCTATTGTACATTTGCAATCTGTTAATGCCATTCACAATTTTTATAAATCTGCTTATTACTGTTCCTACTGTTTGTTCTTCTTGTGGTGATTTTGTCATTTCTCATCTTATTGCTTTTGTTCTCTGTGATCTTGTTTGTAAAATGATTGTTGTGGACATTGTTGTCTTTTTATAGCCCCTTCTTGTAGCGTTATCATTGTTAATGTCTTTCTTATTGCCCTTCCTCGGCATCTTCTTCTATTCATTCTTCTGCATTTTCTCGTTATCACTTTCGGTAAATAAATGAAAGTTAATTGTTTCACCAACTCAAAATAACAACCACTTCGTCAAAATGCTTACTGAGCTAACTTCGAACTACTGCAACTGCTACCTTTACTACCACTTCTACTACTTCTACTATCACAGCTACTACTATTACTACTACAACAACAACTACTTCTACTTCCACTACTACTGCCACTACTACTTCTAATACAACTTCTACTACTACTACTACTACTTCTACTACTACTATTTCACGACCTTTTCGATATCGACCAGTCAATTAATAGACATTTAATATGCGTTCAATCTTACCATGTCACTACATTTTTTGTGCTTATAAATACACTATACAATAGTTGTTTCTGCACGAACCGAGTTTCCATTGTTAGTCATTGTTAAAGTTTAATTAGAGGAAACGCCTCGTAAAATCACGTTCTTTCGATTACTGTGAGGTTGTGATAGTAAGTATTTCAACTCGTGAACACTATAGATGTATCTCGTATTTGCGATGCTTATTTATAATTTTATTCACAAAATTACAATTTTAAATTATACGATTTATCTGTAACTAAAATACGTTAAAGAACATATGGGTAGTTTTTACATTTTTATGTTAATGTATATCTGTGTGCATACTTTCTGTTTATGTCAGTTTTGCTTCATATGTTTGTTAAAGCTTTATATTAAATGCTGCTAATATGTTTCTTCAAATTACAAGCAGAATGCATATGGGACCGTTACATTAAGTATTCTTTTAATAGCGTGTTGTATTTTTTTAATATAAATGTGCTTTATTTTTGGCTATTCCTTGAGAAGTTAAGAACCCTTCAAATATTCGTCTTGCAATTGATATATTTTTCAACTAAACAATGACATATATTCTGAAACGAGCTTGCTGTCATAACGGGCATAATAATAATAATATGACCTTAATCTATTGAATTATTGATGCGAAGTATTTAACCACGTGTCTATCGTTACTGTGGAAACATTTGTATGTAAAAGAGAAAAAAATCTGCGATAGACACTATCAAATGTAGCAACGAGAATTGATGAACAATGTACACATGTGTTTGTCTAAGACGTTCATTGTCCACCATCTCTCTGAACTTGTCTCCAGTGAACATTCCTATCAGCAGCATCTAATATGGTATATTCCCCCAGAATCATACCGATGAAGAAGTAAAAACAGGGGTACTTAACACATTGTCTACATGCAGGCCTTGTCTTGTCCTGTAAGGTTAGACGCCACTAAATAAGTTTGTTCTATATTCTACAGTGAATCGCAAAAAGATGGAAACAAATTGCACCATGACCAAGTTATGATGGACCCCCATAACCATATATAGGTGAAACGAGCTATTTATTGTCTATCAGAAAGACTCAGAAATAAGGCAACTTTTGCAACTTGTAAGAATGTTCAGCTTCATAGATTGCGCATACCGCCAAATTGCCAGTCGGTAACCGCTAAATTTCAATGAAATATGTACTTCCTGTAAAAGTGGATCAGTCCATTATTGAGCAAAGGGTTTAAAGACTTTTGCTTTTCTTTTAAATCTACATAGTTTCATCTTCCTTTTGATACCAAAAGGTTCAGATTACCTTCAAAATAGGAAATTTTATGCCAAAACATAGCAACAGACTGTTACTATAGAGAAAAAGTCCATGTCACACATTCTACTTCGGGTCGGTATTTAGTGTAACCACCCCTTTAAACTGAGTCTTCTGTAAGCAGGAAACGAGCATTATTCAATGTACTAGCTATTAATTTGCAACGTTATGAAGATTCTCACTTATCGTTTCTTTAAACATTCAGTTTGAAAACTTCACTCAAATGATGTTTAAAGCTATGTTCTCTGATGAATTTATAATCACATAAAGTTCCATTACATTTCTACGTCGGCGTCTGTCGTTTAGTGGTCAGAACATTGGCTTTCGGATCGAAGAGTTCAAGGTTCGAATCCCTAAACCAACCACGACTTCCTGAGCAATATGTGTCACTGTATATAGCTCCAGATGCTCAGATGTTCTATTCAAAAACATGACAGTCAATATATAGGGGTTTATATACTTTGAAATACATTGTTTGCAAATCAACTACATGTATATATAAATTGATTTAAACTAAACAAGTCAAATTTATATTGTAATTTGTCTTTACTTGCCTTCTTGAAATCTTGCTCATTTTATAAGTATAATGGTAAGAACAAATATTACTTCCATTACATTCGAATGCCACCAATTATGAATGCCTCATATTCGGAAAACGGTAACGTAAGTAACATCTCGAGTATGCTATGTAAAATGAACATCGATTTTATGAGGCATTATGAAATATTAATATCTTTGTGGCGGTGTTACAGATAGCATCTTTCCACATATCATGTCGCATCACAGAAGGAAGTGAACGATTTCATAAAACACCGTTGCGACAACTATGGAAACAAATTTGGGATTTTCAGGATTTGATATTAAATAATGTTTTGATTCTACACGGCCATTTTCCATTTGGGCTATGTGTTGTTCCTTAGCGGGTAAAAATACATTGGATGCCTCTTTTCACTAACCCTGTTGTTTTTCTTTAAATTGTACTGCTAAAGGATAATTATACTTAAGACTCGATGAGAAATGTATAAAATACAGGCAATATGACCATGATTTATAAACCATTGCTTTATTGTGACAAATACACTTTAAACTGTTAAGACAATTCTTTTAAGTTATTAAGAATTATGCAAATTATAATTACTTGATCTTCTCCTGAGAAAAATAAAATATATGCAAATTTAAAATTCACAATAATAGTTCTAGCCGAAATATATGGTATTCTAAACTATAATTGAATTTAATGCCTTTGAGTGCCATATTTTTGCTTCTTACATTATAATTAATGTTTTCCCTGGGAAAATCTTTTGTGTTGCTGATATCCACTGAAACCTTTTTTCCAATTACTTGTTTTTTAATTGTTTGTACATATGCTACATATTATACATTTCCTGTATCATAACTAGAATCACAAGAACTTATTTTCATGTAAAGATATTCATCCATTTGGTTGCCAAGAGAAATTATAAATTTACAAATACAGACAACACGATTAGCCCTTACGTACCAGGTTTAAAGGAGGAGAGTAATTTTACTTTGTTTTGAAATGGATTTATTTTAACATATGCGAGGAGATAAATTGACAAGTACAGAAGTTCTTTCTCGATGTAAACCTTTTGTTATTACCGGACACTTGATTTGATCATGTGCTATTTATATTTAAGATAGAACTAGCATCATCATTACGCCGTTGAAATTTAAAATCTTGAAATTCCTGAAATGTCACCGTTATAAAACACTAACATTGCAGATACGTTTAATATATAGTCTACAAAGATATGCCAATTTTAAAATCGTTGCTTAACCTTAATAATAAATTTCATAACTTTAGAACTTTATTCATGGTAATAAATATATAATTAAAATATAATTCGATGAATATATCAGATGAATACAACTGAATAATCTATCAATTACCGAGCCTGTTTTCTGAACACACACTCGCTTTTTTCATATTTATTATAATCTTTAAGTTTGAATCCCATTGAAAATACAATTTTAATGAGGCAAAATACAGAGCAATGCACGTCTTTGATGTGCTTTTTTGTAAGCATTAAATAGTCTTACTTAAAAGCAACTGAACAATTCGAAGCGTCTTGTTCCATTATCGTGACCAGAATGTCCAAAACACGTTTAGCACTTTTCGCCGTATTGGCATAACTGATATAGTAAAAAAATACATATTTATGGAGTTATTCTAGTCAAAATCTATGTTTATATAAGCAACTAAGGTGTAATAATGTCGTTTTAGTTTAAGTAAAATATATATCTACGCCTTTATTACGTACGAGTATGAAGTAAAACTCCAAGTTTAAAATATTGCCTGGTGTCATTTGTCAGCATTTCTAAACAAAGGAAAATATTCCGAGACAAATTGGTTCAGGAAAGCTCTGAAATCAGTTTATGGAGAAAATGTATTCATATCTCTGATGCAATGCGATTATACCAGACAAGTGTAAAAGGTATGCCGGGAAGGAATATAACTGATGTTTAATTCAAATAACTTACCTAATTACTTCTAAATAGGGTATATAAAGGCCAGTTCATCAATGCGGATTAAATCAGGTCCCAAACAGAATGCCCCGTCATGACATCACATACAAGTCAATTGTAAAAATAACTTTTGCAAGTTTTAACCTGTGCAACACAATGTTGTCTAACATGGTTACAGCAAATACCCGAAAATAAGGTAGATATGGCTACAGCCCGTCTGTGAAAAAGTACACTGGAGATTCCATTGTTTGGATCTAAGCTAAGGTCGTCATTAATGCGTGCTAATTTTTCTTCTAACCTTTTTGAAAAATGTTCCATATTGTTATTGTATTGAAGATTCTCCGTTCATAATGTACACTGGTCTTGATCGTCCATTAAATCATTTCTCTCTTTAACATTTGATCTAAATAATGATATAAAGAAAATCTTTTCTAAACTTATGAATATTACTCATTTAGTAATATATACTCCAATTAATTTATATTATGTCAATACGTGATGCATGGGATTTTATCATAGACATAGTTTCACTGTGAAAATAACTCCTATAAAAAACTGCTGTCTTGATACTACTTTTTAACAGCCTAATGTCTCTCACAGAGAGAAACCGAATTTTTTGACATTATAGCCAGATGACCAACGATTTATCAACCAATTAACACTGCACATCATCAATTTTACCTAAAAGTCAATTTGCTTTAAGCGAAGATTGCGAATTCGGCCATGTTTTCAAATAAGACAACCTCACCTGACCTTGTTGTAGAAATAAATTGCATTATAATTCGGTGTTTTATAACTGCAATGAAAATGTGTTGTATATATATATATATATATATATATATATATATATATATATATATATATATATATATATATATATGTGTGTGTGTGTGTGTGTGTGTGTGTGTGTGTGTGTGTGTGTGTGTGTGTGTGTGTGTGTAAACATGATGAATCCGTATTTTGCGCCAGAATTTACTTTACAACAGCAAGAACATGACAATTCAATTTCGCATTTCAAGACATTGATACTTCTGATACTTCGCATTTGTTTAATTATATCACAAGAGAGGGTTATTTCCCTACATTAGTAGTTATTCACCTCGTGCTTCATCCTATTGTTTTCATAGTATCCAGGTTTCCAGGTGTTTGTACTCAAGTGAAATATCAATACCAGTTTGAAACTTCAAAACCTTTACGATAAAAAGACTCAAAACCATTTTTGGAAGTCGCTATTGAAATAATATCACCACCCCTTCACTCGTGAACTATATAGGTGAGGCAATCGAAGTTGGCTTAATTGCTCGTTACTTTAAATTGTATAGTAGGTATAATTCCTCCCTTTATATGTCTTATGGCATTTATATATAAATAATATAACAACTTTATTTTAAAGCATTTTTGTTTCCATCTGACTTAATTATCAAAACTTAGTTATATATGATCGCGTGGTTTAATTTTAATTTGATCTCTATTTAGGAAACAAATTATTGCATGGCATTTATCCCCTGTACATGTTGTTCAAATTTAAATGAACTATCCGTAGCGTATGTAATTTTATCAACAATATTATTTTATTAGTTATTTACTCGTGATGCAGGTGCTTATCGTTAGTTGTCTCTGTCTTATGACGGTGTTTTCACACTGTCTTTCAGGAAGTGCTAGGTTTCACTCCAAAACCTGATGTAAACACTAATTGCTGACTGTTCCAAGGAAGTAGCTGTGCTATGTTTGGTTTCGGTGTTTTTGTAACATTTGACTAATTAGTTGTGCCTTTGCCAGCTGCAAGTTAAATATTTAATGTGTCCGGTAATTCTCCTTTCATATTTCCATATACAGTCGACACGTCAGTTGAGTAGGACAGTTGTGGCGGAACATCTACCGCCAAGCCGATCGAGACACGTGGCTCTAAATATGACATAACAGTTTCATAAGCATAATGTAATAATGGTTTCTATGGGAGTTTTCAACATAACACATACATTTGTAACCTATCTACTGACATTGACGGATTCCAAACGGCGCTTATGACGTTTTATGGATTAAAACTGTTTCAAAGCTAGTATGTTTTTTACTAAGACTGGACAAAGTTTGTTTTGCATTTGGCGTAGTAATCAGTATTTGTGGTGCTTCGTTTGATGTACACAATAGACCATTTCAAACCAAGCGTCTGGCCAATCCTATTCCGCTGATCAAGTAGACGCTTTGTGAGAAAATCTCGCGAGACTCGACGTGTTTTGCAAAACTGGGGGCTCTTCACTTCCGGATTTTTTGTTATTTAATTGAACGTAATACAGTACTGAAAATCATAAAATTGACAAAAGTTCAACGTCTGAATAACCATAAGTTGCCAAATAGTGCACGTATACAATCATCAATTGAAAGTTAAATAAAACAACCGTAATAAAAACGAACTTATATCACGTCCATTTACATGTTTAATATTAAAGAAATTATAATCATTACCGCCATTAAATTTACCTGGCCACACATGATCATCATCATGATCCCATATTACCTGTATGATCACCTTTAATCAGCAGCAGCAGCATCACCGCCATCACGATCTACATCGTAATCATCATGGGCATCATCGTAACCGTTTTTACCATTTACATTATAATGATAAACAGCATCTGTATCACCGTCATCATGATCAGCAGTAGCAGCAGCAGCATCGCCGTCATTTGCATCATCATTACTTTAGTTACAGGGGTATGGATCTTTGTCAAGCAAATTTTCTTATGCTTCTAATCTTAATTGTTATATATCTTATAATGAACAATGTTGTTAATTTGGACAATGGTGTCAAAATCCCTCTTTCTTAATGCATCAGTCCCATAATGCGCTATTACGTATAAATGATTAATAGGAATTCGTGGACCGCGATTCAAAATATGCATACAACTTTTGACTTTACTTGATTTGACTATTTGAATGAGGGTCTACATGCCTGGCTACGGCTTATTTTCCCATTCATGGCTAGAATGTTTTATGCCAAAATGTGATCTAAAGTGGGCCCTACCGGATACTTAATTTGTGTACCCATTTAAAGAAATGTTTTAATTTAAATATCGTTTTGTAAATTCATATTATGTGTCTCTATGCGCGTGGGTCCCTTTCATACCATCATAAAGTTCTACTCTAATTGAATCCCTAATTTTAAGACATGAGCGGACACCCCAACTTATTAAGCTAATTGGCAGTTTTATGACACCTTGTTTGTCTAGTGGACAGGAAGTGTGACCGTGTTTTGGCGTCTTTTCCTCTTCGCAAGAATTAACACATGGATCCGAAATTCATACTTTTCTGTTAATCCGTGTATGTTGATTACAATGTTTATCTTTTTGTTATATTGTAGCACCGCTATCTTTTGTAATGCATCTTTTGTAATGTATCCATGTTTACTTGGCGATGGCCAAATGTGGCTTATGTCAATAAACTGTTTGAACTTGAACTTGAACTTGCTATGCAGCTGTGTTTGAAACTGTCACCATATGGCAGTCGTGTGGTTTATGACCTTCACCATTTAAAGAGCAATATGCATTGACTTACGCGAGGACAACAAAAAGGACAAAACACTAAGGTCTACAATATCTTTTTTGGCTCATAAAAGGACCTAACGCTATATTTAGAAGTACCCACAATGGTGCACCCTTTCCCAACCCTACCTTTTTTTCGTTAAGGAAGAGGAAACGTGGATGTGGGGATTTCAAGGAACATAATATATATTTTCATCTCGTGTTTATTGCAAATGTATTATTTCAATAACTCGGCTATTCTTTTGTAGTTAATTCATACCTTAAATATAAATAATTCCTTTATAAAAAATGTTTATGATCATTCAATGGACTAAAGAAGTTTGTAAGGATATTTATATAAGTAAAACATGCGCAGTCTGAAATATTACTACATAGTACAGTTTCCCCCCTCAACTCTCACTCCTTCAGAA
This sequence comes from Sinonovacula constricta, assembly GCA_007844125.1. Lineage (NCBI taxonomy): Eukaryota > Metazoa > Mollusca > Bivalvia > Cardiida > Solecurtidae > Sinonovacula > Sinonovacula constricta. The sequence goes on along the minus strand of CM017556.1, from coordinate 54,478,899 downwards.
CTTATATATTTATGCCGCGAAGGAAAATCGCCAATAACGTTGCATATTTTTTCATAGCACACGCCGTTCACGTGCACTTATCATTTTTATTCTTTCAACAGTACCCAACGTTCACACCCTCTCTATCTTCTAAATGGCAGCTTGAAGACATTTATCGATCGACATCATGTTACACAGTATTAGAAAAATAATGGGTCGGTCAATTTGAAACAAAAATATTTCTTTTCGGCGACTTCAAATGATAGTAACTGTCGATTGTTTCCCAGAATTTTCTTTGATGTTGCAGTGTAAGCCAGAGAGCCCTCCGCGCCACAAAGAAATAACACCGCATTTATTTTTACAACCTTGAAGAAATTAAAATCACAGTGATGTAATTAGCGATTCTATGTTATAAGTGCGTGAACAATGTTGTTAACAGCCGTTAATTGGCGCTAATATGTGCAAACCGAAAAAAAAACACACTTGTTTTCTAAGAAAGTACGGACACAAATGATGAAATCCTTTGCGCAAAAGCCCCCAGTTTTGAAAATCTCGAGAAAACGGGTCAAGTCTCGTAGCGCGAGATATAAATCGGCGCATGCGCACTGGATGTTTGAAATGGTCTATTGAATCTTTTTTTATTTTGAAAAAGAATTGTAAATAGCGACATATCGATGGCGATATCTAAATATAAACGGAGTAAACATCCTGGACATATTTATAAACAGTGGCAATGTTGTCGGAAGAAGGAAATCTATTTTTACCAATCATTTGAATAATAATAATAATTATATTGGTAAGTTTCAGTTGGTAAGATTAGAATACATAGGACAAACATATGTTTATAAATTTTGTATAAAATCCCTCAAACACACTTACATTGATCATAGAAAGAAAAATGTATGTTTTTATGCGAAAAAATCATAATTGCATGTCTTAAATCAAAGTCGGTCGATTTAGCATTTTATTGTTAAACAAAGGTTTATCTCACTTCTAGGTTCGGTTGAAAATAAATATTTTTGCACACGGTTGTGTGGGTGTATCAGTGTGTGCTGGCTTATGTGTGCGGCTGTGTGTGTGTGCGCGCCTGTGTGTGCGTGGGTGTTGGTTCATTAAGTTGCTACTGCACTAAAAATATTTTATGGGTTTAAGCAAACTATTACAAAACATGTGGCAATCAAAATCAAATCAGACAAGTAACTCACAAACATGCAAATTTCAATAGGCTTTGTTATACATTGTTTGGAATAATAAACCTAGTTCGTACAAATTATTTATATGACTGACTATCTTACAATGTTATGTATGCAAATGAACGGTTAACTTCAAAATCACATGTGGTGCTTTATTGGCTAAACACAAACATTCTGTCTACCGTTTGCTATAAGTGAACAAATTATTCAACCATCTATCCAATTTTATGAGAATTAGACAAAGGTTATCATATTCATTTATATTTTATGCTGCCTTGAGTTGTACAATAAAATAATCGTTCGTTAAGCAGTAAAAATGGACGTGGAAGATAAATAAACCATATCAGATGTATTTAAAACAAACAAACAATCATATATTTAAAAGAAAGCAAACACACGATTTCACGTTAGATTTTATTGTTTTTTTCATTTCTTAGAGTAAAATATTGCTTACTGTTATGACAGTCTTTTCTTAGATGAAAGAAATACTTAATTGAACTTAACAACACAGGTTAGACATTTTATAATATATAGTAAAACCACCTTGTCGTGTTGAGAATGTTATTTTGTTTATTTAGAAGCACGATTGATGCAAATAAACATAATTACATAAACAAACAACTGCAGCGAAAAGTAAATATAACGTACACGGGAATTGTCCGCTTTACAAAATGAAAATTTCCCTGACTTCGCTTGCTAATTTCATGACTGTATTCTTTAGCATTCAGTCATAATGTTTTGAAAAGCACATGGACTTAACGTCAATCAATAACTGTTATGTTTACGCCAGACGACCGCCATGTACTCTTGCACTAATTCAACACGTAACATAAACGTAACGCTAAAGTCATAAAAGGCAGACCATTTTTAACATAAAAAATAAAGGGTCTTAAAGTGCCGATCGCATTCAATCTAATTTTCGCATACATCCGATGTTTTGATTTGCTAGTTGTAGTCATTCTTTTCAAACAAACAACTGTGATAAATATGTATTCTAAACATGGATGCCAAAATGAATGATATTTACTTTAATAGTTAGAAGTTCTTTTAAGAACAATTGTCGGTAAATCGGAATGTAGTTTGTGCTCTCATGGTTACTATGATAATAAGGTATTTATTATTTATTAAGGCGTTTAAACATAACATAGAAAAGAAATTTTGAGTAAGATGATATCTGTGACGAGTCACATAAACTATTTTATTATTACCCAGCAATAAAAATAGGTACAAGTAGAAATATGGGAAAGCAATAAAAGAATACTTGACCTTAAAGAAGTATAAAACATAAAAATGAAAATGATTGTATTTTGATTTGAAAAATTTGCCTGTTATTAATAAATAAAACTCTCACACCATGGCTTAAAACGTCGTATTCGCGTCCCAAGGTGAACTACAAACAAATTTCAAAGTTCGGGGCTTCTAGAGATTAAACGAATGCCTTCAGCATATTTATATGAATTCATGGTTATCATGTTATTACATTTAAGTATCTAGAATAAAATGAGCTATAAAGTATTGTCAATTCTGTAAGTACACTAGACTCGTCGAGTTTAATAATGTGTTTTAAAGATACCATCCTCGTTTTGACTCTTTTGATAGGACACAGCTGATTTGTATCTCTATGTAGCCTTTAAGCTAAATACACTGTTAATCCAATGTGGAAGGAATTCGGTGCACGTCATCTGCATCGCTCATAACGTATCAAAGCTAACGGTTAACTAGATTCAGTTATCATGTATTTTGTGTTAATAAAATAACCGTAAGTTATCTCTAGGGACATTTCATGGGATGTTAAACACAAAGTATGAACACCAGTAGAATATCACATTTTAATGGTTCCTGCATCAACTGAATGTTTATTCTTTTCAATTGTGTGTAATTATGCAAATAGTTCAATGTCCATAACACTATTATATGAGGTAAAGTGTGCTAATCATTGCGTACATGTATAGCTTAGTTGTATGTGGAGAGAAGATTGATGATATAAAACTTTTCTTTAAAAGCGTTACAGGAGGTACACAATGGATTGATATTTGTGTTTTATATTATAAACACGCCGGATTCACTTGTATAGCTTGAAAAGAAGAGAAGGCAAGTTTTAAATTACAATTTAAACTTAATCTAATCTTGTTCTAATACTTCTATACAGGCAGCAGATTGTTAAATATTTTTCAGATCAGAAAATGAAGTTTATCCTAATGCCATAGTCTGACACAGAATCTGGCAAGATGAAATCAGTTCTCGTTTGCATGCCACTTGCATCCGGCACGCATTATTTCCACCAGAGGTCGTGCATGAAAACTGTGTTAGGAATAACCAATAATGAAATCATAAATCAAGACAAATTATGACATATGAAATGATTTATGGAGCAATAATCGAAATACGATTTACGCAATGATAATTTTGGAGAAGAAATGTAAAACGTGATGTTTGAAGTTTTTGAAAATCCTTCTTCAAAAATAGTGTAGCTCTCCCAGATCGCAAACACACAGCATAACATATTTATAGTTGAAGGTGCAATTTCCATATTGAGCTTAAATTAAAGATTGATTTTAAACCTTAGATTACAATTTTTCTTAACTATTAAGCTTTCCATCATAAATCTGTAGACGACAATGACATCGTTAACATTTATTATAAGACATTGAAGGGCTTGTATACCCGAAAGCTCTTGCCTACATCTACTTTAATTTACTCATCTTGTCCCGTGTCTCAATAATGCGGTTAAAGTTATGATTGCATTGAACTGTATAGTATAGAATACAAAAGGCAGGTTACTGTTTCTTTAGACATCATGAAATTAATTCCGAAATGATTGTTGCCCCAAATTAATGATCTGTTTAATGATACAATGTTTTGATCCAGAGAAGAACCATATTTAGGATCAACACAGTAATATGTAATATTTGTCAAGTCAATAATTGAAGCTGTTATAAACACAGTGCCCAAACTTAATTACCTAACACTTGCGAAAAAGTTTTCCATCAGTAGGAGCTGCCAAATTTAAACGCGTGACCACGCGTCAATGAACTACGTTCTCTGATTGATCCGGTTCGGAAGAATATAACCTTATTGACTGGGCGCACTCAATTCAGTTTATATAACTATAGCTTTTTAAAAAAATAGCATTAAAACCTTTGTTAAATCAAAACTTTTTTTTCATCCATTTCTTTGTTAAAGTTGACTGACTTTTGTACGTTTGGAAGGAAGACAAAAGAAAATCATATGAAATTAATGTTACACAACATTGACGTCCATTCAATGTACTGATATGTCTGTTGTTTGGTCTAGGAAAGAAAACTCTAAAAAATGTAATATGACTTACAAGAAAAAAACACATAGATATAAAATACCATATTTTTAGTTGCAGCGTTTATAGTTACTAAATGATGACTACTGAACAAATGACGGTAAAAGGAAAGAGAATGCCAAGGTTTGATGATTCATTGACAGCTGGGAATAAGGCTCTCATCGTATTAATTATAGTAATCAAGAAGTGTACAAGGTAAAATCAGTTTGTGTTTCAGAAATGTAAGCCTAAGGCTAAGATGTTTGTGCTGAGTTTGTTTACCTACTCTGTATGTGGTCTCAGAAGACTGTGACTAAAATCTTTGAGTACATTGTACCAAAATTTTATTTGCAATTACTTTCTTTAATTCTGCTTTAAGTGATCTGTTTTTAAAATTATCTTCATGTCTCTAAAACAATATACATTATACTTACATTGGCATTTTTTAAAATTTGATCATTAATTATATTCTTTTCAGGAGAAGAATCCGATACAGAACAGTAATTTTAAATGTGCATCTTTTCTGCCTCCCCTGAATACCAAGTTTTTCTCAATACATGTGCATCAGTGTAATGTATTCCTTCCAAATAAGATGAAATAAATCCAAATGAATGCTTTAATTAACACAACTCCTTATGATTGGAAACTACAACACTACGTTGATCAACACTTTACTTGGTATGAATGCATAACATAATAACATAATTCGTCATTTAAACTTTTAAGTGTAAAAATGCTAAACTTAATATATCCTTCAATACTTTACAGTTCAAAGACAGATTTAAACTACAAAAGTACTTATTTTTGACATTACTAATTGCTTGTATTCATTTCAGCATTACCCCGCAAATTAAGAAAAAGCCGGATAGGAATGGTTAGCGTAGGGAAATAAGTGAACTATCTGATCATGGTCTTTTAAAATCTATCTAAATCACCGCACAGGTTTTGTTGAAACTCCAATGTAAACAACATATAATTAATGTATATAAACAAGCATGTTCCACGACTCAAGAAAAATTCAGTAGAGCCGACCACTAGACTGCCATTTAAGATTCGAATACACGAAACATAAAGTAGTATTACGGCTGCTTTTGCTATATTTTAAAATGTTTTTTATCTAAAAAACCGACATAAAGCAAGTAAACTATTATAAGACATTGCGCCATGCACTCTATAAAACCAGTTAACCATATTTGTTTGTTTCTGTTTGAGATGTATATCACTATCTAGTAGGATGTGTATACACTTGAATGTAACACTCTGTGAAAATAAATATGCAATAAAATTCCTGTTCCTATGAACAATGTATACAGTTAATTGACTTTCTATCTCGAAAATGATTAAATAATTATCTAATTCCGCGTTTAATTTCGTTTTTTTAATAAACTAATACATTTATTGATGACTTTGTGTAATGCAGGCATACGCTGTCCTAGATATAATCTTGTTTTCTAATCACGGCGACTTACCTCTTTCATCTTCTAGTGAAGACAAGGTAATTTCGGAGAAATTTTAATTAAGAATTTCAATGGGTCCATGCATGCATAGTTTTGCATGCTTTTATAATTTATTTTCGGCATAGCCCAATGTTGTCTGCTGGAAGTTCGAAATGTCGCTAAATAAATTCCAGACCAAATCAAACCATAAGTATTAAATTTGGCAGTATTTGCTATCCTCCTGGATACATAAGATTTAGGGTTTAGCATTATGTTATTTTTCACAGCGACGGGATAATGTGAGCGACTGAGTTCATTCTTTGAAGCACACTCATAAGTGTCATTGCATGTGATACTGGGATGCTAGATGTTGACAGGACAAGTGGATATATATATATATATATATATATATATATATATATATATATATATATATATATATATATATATATATATATATATATATATATATATACAGATTGAAACGATGGAGTGAGGAAAGTTCGGAGTCGAACCGGGGCCCATTGTTTACAGTATGAATACCTCACCAATATCTACTATATCTAAATGTAAAAACATACTCATATGTAGTTGTTAAAGCCTTTCAAAAAAACTATTGACTAGAAAATAAACTTCATATTAAGACGATATTATTAACCTTGATTCACTTATTGCCTGTAACCACCATTTTTACTGTAACTACCCATCAAAAAGATAGTGCAAAGCCCCCAAAAGAGGGGACTACTGTTCCTTTTACAATAACGTTATTAAAATCGATCAATACAGAGTGAATTAATAATTGCTCTATTTACCTCGTAAAACGGCCAGCGGCGGAAAGGCAAAAACCACATCAATAAACAATAACAACAACAAAATACACACGCAACAAAACAACACATCTAAACAAAAAACAAACAAGTAAAAACAATAACACACAAACAACAAAATCAAATAACACAACAACACTGTCGCCTTAAACCCACAGGCTTCAGTCTGTTTTAATTTTGTTACGAGAAATGTTACTTGTAAAAAAAAAGGACCTTTTCAAATGAAAAAACACTGACACTAAACAACAAATTCCTGTCAAAATTTGCATTGCACCGCCATGGTACGTATTTTAACTTACACAATAATAAGACGTCAGTTAGAGTTGTTTTCTCTTTCTTCGTGGAAGTATGTTTCTGATGCTTAGTAAAACACCAATTGAATGTAATTTTTATGTACTTTTCTCAAAATTGAAAAATACCTAATAAACATAACAAACAATTGTGTTTTGCTTCTTACTTTAAAATATTCATTGCATATAGGATCTATTTACATTTACAATAATGTATACTTATATAGCGGTGTCCATATTTATTTATTATTAAAATATTTCTATTGTTACTTTGCGTATTTTGTAACAGCAAGCTGCACAGGTACCTTTCGCATACACATTTCTTTTTAAGCCTTACCAAATGCGCTAAACAAAGGTGATTTCCTATAATGTCTGGCTAAGTTAGTGTTTCTATTCACACATCAAAATGCCTATCAAATCATTCGCAAGATTTAAGAAACATTTATATAAAATGAGTGTTTTATATTAGGAAATCATGTAACAATTGTGCGTGGATAATCGTTCTGTAAGCGAGTAATCTTTGTCATAAATGGATTTTGTTGTCTTTATAAGACTATGTATGCTAAAGCAAAATATCAAATTACTTTTTGTGAAACACAGTTACACATTTACATGCTCAGTTGATTCAAATTAAGTCGTAGCCGCACATCGTTACTATAATGATTCCTCTTAAGGAATAGTGAACGTATATCCCTTTCTCAAAATGCACAAACGAAATTTAAAATATGTCTGCTTTTATGGTAAAAGTCACATCTTAGCTGAAGTTATAAACACTTCTGATGCATAGACATAGATACGTACGCGTCAATGTTGTCATTTATCAAAACACATCTTCATTCATGTCGCTAACATATCTATTTTACGTATAAGGCTAGACGGTTGTTCCTCCTCAAAATGTGTTTGTTTGTCTGAAATGATGAAAATACAAATGGCAGCAAGTGGTTGATCTGTACTTGGGATTTGTCTGAAGAATGAAAATACTTGGACCATCTTTGAAACAGTAAATCACTTATGCCATTAGTTTGGACAACAATCTAACTTCTAAGTAAAAATGGCGTCATGTTGCATAAAGGATCAATATGTATTTTCTGTTGGTTTTATCTCTTTAACATGTTTTGTAAATAAATATAAATGATATAAACAATGTATCGCAACTACTCTGATTCTTAGCCTACGTGTGTTCGAGTCTCGTCCGAGGGTAAATACATGTAATATCTCTTCAATTTTCTCTTCTGGTGTTTGTTTGGTGTTACGAAAGACATTTTATATATTTCATTTTTTAACGAAGCCCGATAAATTTCCTTTGTTAGAAAAGTATAGGTTTTCACTATTTTTTTTATCATATGACGTCATTAACCCACATGAGTTATACATCACAGCTCGGTCTGTTAGATTTTGCACCTGTTAGTTACCGGACATTTTTCTCTTATTATTATAAAGTATGCCATACATAGTTAAATAAAATAACTCTTAAAACGAGCTTAAGTTATTTTTTTACAATAAATTTGTGTTCGAATCTGTGTGCATTAGTCTAGTTAAAATTATTATGTATGCAGTAGTATATATAGTAATTAGATATGGTCATCCGTTACTAAATGTTTAAAACGAAGAGAAGCAAATTAGTACATACTTGTTTATCTCGAGAATCTTTGATGCTATGACAAGTTCTTAAATCTGCAACACTTATATTACATTAAAACAATATCTTGATAAAGCTTACCATATTTTATTCCTAATTCAGATGCAAAATTTAACAAACCGTAGTTGTTTAACTTTAAAGCAACGTTTTATTAACGCTTTTTTGTGTGAGGTAATCCCACAGAAAGTGTGAGGAGGTGGCTTATCAATACGTTTGAAACTCCTCAACCAATCAGAGACGGTCCCGATGAGGTAATTGATGGTTAGTCAATGTTTGTGTAACTGTTACGTCTTGTGCAATGTGTTTATGAGTTTACATTAAATGTGAATGTTTTGCATGTTTGTGCACTGTTCTTGTTTTGATACAAGGCATGTGTTGTTTTAATATTTAAAACAATACATTTATCATTCGGAACTTTTAAATATGCATGACCTTGCCATACCTACGTCCGGTGTCGATATTTGTGGTAAAATTGATGCAGTGCAAATCATACGTGGTGTCAATATACATGTAATGGGAATGAGATGATACATTTAACTACTGTTAGCCTGTTAAATAGTACAAGATAAAAGTTCGGCGCCGTATGACCTATCAAGTGTCGGTGTGCTGTATAACCCCAAAAGCAAAAACAAAAACAAGGTAGAAGTAGACAAAGAAAGAAAAAAGAGATAAAATCGTCTTCCTTGAAAAGAGCAAAAAGACAGCAAGGACGCAAAACTATATATTTTAAGTAACTAATATATTTCATCATATGCTGACATAAAAACGACACTTAATTAAAAGATTTCCCCTTGTTCTTACATGTTTTTTATTGTCGTTAAACTGGTTTGTTGAAAGATAACAAACTTATTCCTTATTTATCATCTTGATTCAGTCATCAATAAATGTGACGCGATCTGTGATTTTGGGTCTAAATGCGATAATGACGTTACGCTATAAAACGGTTAAACTTGACACAAATTTCTTTACTTGAAAACCTCAAATGTACACGTACGCAAATTGTGTTTTGCTTGTTTCGCAAGTGCAGGAACACGAAATTTACAGGATGGTCAACTGGTACAATCTTTGTATAAAGAAAAATGTTCAGTAATTATTATTTCCCTGTGATTAATGATGTAAACGTTACTAGTTTTTACGTGTTTACGTGACCTAATATAGAGCGGGAAACAAAACAAGACAATTTTACCATTTTTACAACTCTGATGAATAATATCACAGAGGAATCCATGCATGGTAAGTTTGTATAATCTTTTTTATTGTATGACGTGTTTTAATTTTGAAAATTTTCATGCAAGAGTTATTGCAATTTTGCACATAGAAATCAATAGCAAATTTGTCTGTTGGTGATATGACACCTTTGTTTTTATAAACACTGCTATTCTATCAAACAAATCAGTAAAGCTATTGCTATTTTGTATGTAGAAGAAAAAGACAATAAAATGTACAACCGCCGGTGCATCGCAGGGTAAATAGAATACTTCACATGAAATGATATTGCCCCGAACAGTTCTCGAACCCTTCGGTGAGAGGTTGAGTACATACCAGCAAGGCAGCGACTCTGAACTCTCTGCCGAGGGCGCCAAGGTATTAGAAATTCCTGCAGTTCAAATGGCAAGTCAGAACAGTCCATTCCCTCTCAGAAGTTGCTGATTCTGTTGTTGGGACATCTAAGTGTGGATGCAACATCCTTCAGCAGATGTATAATGATATATCAAGATGTATAAATTTTGTGCCAGTAGTCAGTAACTGAGCTATTTGAAACAGAGACAGAAAATAAATAGACTTCAGTTAGAACTCCATGTTTATTGCTGCTTTGTTAAGTATAGGTTTAACAAATGACACAATTGATAACATTTTTTTTGTTAATAGTGTTTAGTACACTTTGGGAATATATTAAGACAAAGACTTGAGTGAAGGTGCTTAATTTATTGCATAAAAACTGTTCATACACTCTGGACAATGCAGAACATCATATGCATATGAATGAGTAATTTTACAATATAAATCTTTGTATCATATATCTTATAGTTTTTACTTATTTTAAATGTTTGTAAGCTGTCACTTAATTATATGTTTTCAAAAGCATTAGTTGAGTAGATTGCACTAGTCTTAATCTTAGAGTAGCCTTTACCTCTGTATATTAATCTCATTGTACTTTAATCAGATTAAACTGTCAGTATGATTAAGTCAACAACATTCTGCATTTCCAATGGAACTGATTAGTTATTTCTATTTTGTATATGACAGTTTAATTTGCAGCTTTGAATAATGTACATCACAATCAAAAGTAATATTTTATATTAGTTAGGTGGCAAAAAACATCTGTGACCATTAAACATCCATTTTCTTGGATGCCATAAAAGAATTCAATTTAAGAATGTATACTAAATCATAATTTTGTATATCCTTGTCATAGTCAAAGAAGCTGTTTTATTGTGTATTTCATATAATGATATACTTTAAATTAAGTATACAATTGCACAGTTCAAATTGCATTTGTTGTTTGTTATTTTCACCTAAAAGGTGTCAATACTGCCGTCATGAAGATTGCTGCTTCTATGGCATTTTTAGGAATATTTTGAAGACTTAACCCGTTTTGGCATCAGGAATTACTGTTGTTTTTGAAAATATATAAAACCCAATATCGCCCAGTTACATGTACCTCATTTAGATCCCAAATCACAAAACGCGTCACAAATAATCATATATATGCATGTCATTTTGACTCGGCATTTGACTGTGGTTGTAATTAAAAATTGTCTTGAAAATGTTAACAACAATATACCTCATCATGATGAAATAGGCTATAGTTCTGTCTTTACGATGCAAAAACACATGTAGGACTATTTTTATAAAGTCTCAGTCGCTTTAAGTGTTGATGTGATTGTTTTATGGCACGTATTTATACTACTTTCAGACCGGGTATATTTTAAAACCAATTTAAGGATGATAAAACATGTATAGAATTTAACTTTATTTTCTTTCATTTCTTCGTACAGAAATTACTAGCAATTGAGTAATGACATTCAGCAACATACCGAACGGTTATTTTTCCACTCCATCGGACGATTCAGGACATATTCCACTCAAAACTCAATTTCTGGCATGATAATTTGTATTTATGAGGTAAAGCGATCCGATTTACATTTTAAGAATAAATGTGTACTCATGAAGTTGACAAGCCGGTCACGTTTTAAAGTTACCAATGAAATGTGGTCAGACTACAGCATATAAATGACAAGTTTAACAATAATGAAACAGTTGTTTTTATTGCTTTTCAAACGGATACGCTGTGTCCGTCTTTGTTATATTTGAATCTGTACCATTTGTGTGATCAATTTCAACATGATATGTTCGAAAGTAGAATCGTGCATGACTTGGTCAATGGAAGAAAAAGTCTCAGTTTAAAACTTTCATACAAATAGACTATTAACTTAATAAGCGCAACAAGAATTACCCGTTAATTACATCGGCATCAGGGTCAGCTAATCTTGTGAAGACCTCGAATTCAATGATGTGCTCTGACATTCGTTATTACCCTGTCTGTCAAATAGCGTGCAATATAACATTTGACAGAAAATATGGTTACTGAAAAGATAACTATTTCATGAAACGGGTTATTGACCACTGACGGGAATTATGATTACTAGTGATGTTGTTTAGACATAACGTTTTATGTAACTGGCATTGTGCAAAATCAATGCAGAAAATAGTTCAATACTAAAAGAGTTTAGAGACAATTCATGTAGGTGTCTTTTCATAATGTGTACTGAGCGATAACTATCCTTTGGTAAAAAACAAGTCCTTTACTGACATTTCACAACACACATATTTTTCAACCGAAATTTAGCTTTTATAAACGTAAAGTTCAGTCACTTTGAGATGTCAGTGGTTAAACTTGTGTGTGTTTCCTTTTCAAATTTATGCGGTGCAGTTGAAGCAATCTTGCTGTATTGATTGTTTCTTCAATCATGTAAAACTATGCTACATTTTATAGTAAACATAGTTTTGTTATTACGACTACCTGGGATATGAGCAATCGGACAAAGTCTTATGAACGTTGCAATATATATTTACAAATAGAATGACTCTTGACAAAGGTTAACTTTTTGGGTTACAAATTACAGAAAAGACACATAATAATATATATATGGTGTTCATTTTTAGTATTTGCTTTTATCCTTCCTTTTCGATGCACATAGCTATTATCCCCATATATAATTACAATACACTATAATACATTTTTATTCAATTTTATTACCAATGAAATCCATAAATAAATCTTCTTGAAAAGTCTTGCCTTCTTTATAATGTAAAAGATAAATAATAAATTAAATATATATCCTTATTGGCATTCGACCCGTAAGCAATTATTCGAACAAAAAAAGAAGTATCATCATTAATTGTTGGTATTATCTTTTAATATCGCATTATGCAAAACGTTATTTGTACGAACGTTCTAAGCAAAATACAAAAAAAATGTCAGTAATAGGAAAACATCAGCGCCGCATTTCGACGATTTGAATGCGCGTGAAATGCAAAAGAAAGGACGCAATTTTCTAAGTTATCAGTTTCGTGTGAAAATTGAACATGCTATTGATAAATATTCCTGTTCTTTAAAATGCGTTCTTTTGCAATGGTACTGGATGGTCAATCAATATTAATTATGGAAAACAATATAATCGACTAGAAAAATGTATACGGATTTAATTACATGTATGCGTTTAGTTAGCCTAAGTGAAATATTAGAAGAGTAATAAACATTCAAAAAGCCAAATGCAAGAGAAATACTTTTTCTCATAGCTTTCGGTCGTATACGATCTATATTTACGATAAAAAGTAACTTTCACACAGGCTACGACATTAATGTTAACATACAATCATTGAAACTAAATTTAAAAAATCTTTCTAATCATAAACATGAATTAAGTATCAATTTACTAGTAACTGTATTTGCAAAGAGTAGATACCGTAAACAAATACGCGTCCATGATAGCAGATTGCATGAGGTAATGGCATTAAAGTAGTGTCGAAATCCTTTCACTGTTGCCGATGAGATCTAAACAATCAACGGGCAGGTCTCTGACTGCGATAAAATTGTTGCCAGGCGTTTAATCAGAGATTGCAAGTATAAAGATGTGCTGCATTGTACCTTTGAGAATGACAAACGAGTGGATGATATCAGTTCCTGACAGACCTGAAACTTTATATTCTAAGATCTGGATTTGGACCGATATCAACAACAGTCATTATCCTCTATTGAGGACATGTGGGTTGGTGGGCAAAAATATGCATATAAGACAGAAGGACGTAGTTCGTGGCACTTGGCTACATGCATGATATGTTACAGAAAATACATTCTAGGCAAATTTTAGCGTAAAATGATCGGAAAATGATCAATAAAAACATTTTATTTGTCATGTATACAAGCTGGAAACAATAAATGTCAGGTTAATGAGAAATCCTCCAAAGGATTTCAAATGGTTATCTGTAATTAATACGCATTCTGTTAACGATGCCATGTCACTTCTTTACAACGAATGGAAATATTATCGAGTAAGACTGTCGGTGAACATACGAAAGCAAAATCAAATCGACATTTTTTTCAGCACAGCAAACCATATTTGAAATTTAAGGCGTCTACAAAAATACACAATTGCAATGACATTGACCTAGCTATGATAACAGAACATAAATTATTACCCAGATCGGCTAACTTTTTTGACAGTATAAATCAAAACTACTATTCTTTAGTTGAAATAGATTGTAATATTGACTTACTTGATCCACTAAGATGTGGCAAATCTGGTACTGCTATCATGTATAAGAAAACACTCCGTGGGAGTTTACGACAGCTTGATCATATCAACAACGATCGTATCACTGGAATCGAATTCACATGTATTGTCTCTGTACCGTTGTATATATTTTGTGTCTATTTGCCTGCATGTAATGATATACATTTTTATCAGTCAGTCCTAAATGATATTGAATCGCTAATAACATACTATCGCCAGGTAGGAAACGTTGTCGCTGCTGGCGATTACAATGGTCAGTACCTTCAGGACAAAAGAGTCGGTAATCAGAAATCAAGGTTATTCACCAAATTTATCAATGAAAACCACCCGTCACCTGTACAGTTTACACAGAACAAATTCGAGAATTATACTTACATACCCACAAAAACATCACTGGACCACTTCCTTATCGATTCAAATTTGAAACAACATATTCATTCTTTTGCCGTATTAGATAGTTTGAAAGTTGTGACCTCGGATCATTTACCTATATTTATGACATGGAAGGCGGAATACCAGTACTCACAAAAACAAGGCTCACGGCGCAATATTGCTTGGAATAAATGCACTGATGAGCATGTACATAAATACCAGAGTGTAATGCAGCAAGAGTTACTCTGCATAGCCCATGAGGAAAGCGCCCACTGCGACCCTAATCTTTTTAATACAGTTATTACCAATGCCCTTAAAACTGCCGAAAAAAGTCTTCCGCGTAGCAAGTTCAATATCCACGCTAAACCGTATTGGTGCTCAGAGGTAAAAGATGCACATACAAGGGCCAGAATGGCGCGTCGTGATTGGCTAAGTGCAAAAAAACCACGCGGACGTGAGTACGCGACCTATATAAGATACAAAGCGGCCAAGTGCGAATTTCGGCGAGTACAACGGCTTAAACAACGAGAATACGAAAATACGGCAATGGATGAGTTAAGTAAAACCGCCGAAATAGATTACAAACGATTCTGGAAAATACTCAAACAACGTGACGGAGATAAAAGTGATGTTTGTAATAAAATAACAATCGATGATACAAAGTATCGCGGCTGTGACGTTTCGGAAGGGTTTAAACAGTACTTTACACGGATATTCAGCGCTGAACACGATATAAAAGCGTGTGACCGTGACGTCATAATTGCCGCTGGAAAATATGTCACGCAAGAGCCGATAGGTTCAATACATACGGGTCAGATTTCAGCAGACGAAGTTAAAAACGCTATCAAATCGCTAAAAATATCAAAGTCGCCCTGAATAGATAACGTCCTAAACGAGCACATTCTCTACGGAGGTAATATTTTACTTACAGCCTTACTTCGACTGTTTAATAGTATTTTGATACATGAGACCATACCAACTTCCTGGAAGACGAGTGTATTAATACCGATATTCAAAGGCAAGGGTAAAATAAAATCCGATCCGAATAGCTACCGACCAATTTCCCTGATACCTTGCTTTTGTAAAATATTTGAAAAAGTTTTGCTTCAGAGACTTAACACCTTCGTGGAAGCGAACGCTAAACAATATCCATCCGCACAACAACAAGGCTTTCAACAGGGACTTAGCTGCATAACTGCAAGTTTCAACTTCCAGGAAGCAATATACATGTACCATCAGATAGAACGTGGAAGTAATGCATAAGTAGCATGTCTCGATCAGAAGGCCGCTTTTGACGCGGTCTGGCACACAGGCATGTTCTATAAACTAGGAACTCTCGGCTGTACGGGTAAAATCTTGAGAACGATTATAAGTTCATACTCTGACTTAAAATGCGTCGTACGTCGACGCCATTAGACGTCAAGCGTTCAGTACGACAGGGTGGGGTCCTCTCCACTTTCCTATACCTCCTGTACGTTGACGATCTCCTACAAACGCTAGAACGTAGCAAATACGGCTGTACCGTAGGTTCCATAACGGCAGGCAACCCATCCTTCGCGGATGATATCTCCCTAATTGCAACAACACCTCTTAATCTTCAGCGCTTGGTAGACATTGTCTATTCTTACTGTAAGCGATGGAAAATAGAAATTAATGTAACAAAATCCAACATTATTGTTTTCACGAAAAACCGTGTAGCGCCACCTATAGGTATAATATACGGTGACGAACATATAGCACAAACAGATCACGTGACTCACCTTGGTATTACGCACGACTTTAATCTGAAGCATAACCGACGTATAGAGGATAGATTACAGAAAGCTAGGAATTCGTTTTTTGCCCTCTCGGCCAAGGGACTCAATTCAGATGGAATTAATCCAATTACCTCAGTTAACCTCTATTCAAAAGTAGTTAAACCTGTAGCGTTGTATGGTAGCGAATTATGGTGTAATTTATCAAGGTCATGCATCAATAAGATCAACAGGTTCCAACACTTCGTTGTTAAATACATACAGGGCTTCAGAAGATGTACTCGATCTGACATATGCGAGGCTATGGTAGGGCTGCATAAATTGTATTGTGATGTGACAATAAGAAAACTGATGTTTCTTTACAAATTAATCAGCTTAGATGTTAATAACATAAGCAGAAACATTTTTCTTAGACGCTACTATAGCTTCCTGTCTACAAACTCTGTTGTTTATGGATTCGTTCCGGACATTTTAGTCATATTGTATAAATACGATATTTTGTCGTTTATTAATGATGTTATAACACACCCCTCGTCACTGCCAACAAAGCGTGTCTGGAAACGCTTTGTAAATGAACGTGTGCACACTACAGACGGACGGGAATGGATCGAAAGAATATCTGCTAGTGACGATTTTAAGTTGTTCATAAATTTACAACAAAGTGTACAGCCCTCTGTTATATATAGAGTATGCAAATTCAGCTCAACTAGGAAAACAATGAAAACTATTGCTCATATCTGGGCCAGGTTACTAAAGTCTAAACACTAAACAAATTATATTTGTGATCTATGTAAAACAATAAGCTCGGACCCACATATACATCTTATTAGTGATTGTGCACACACTCATTACTACCAACACCAGTTCCTGTCTGATATTTCAAATATGTTCAGTACTGGCTCTGCTGACGAACTAAAATCGCTTAATAGTAAAACCTTTCTCCTATGTGTACTAGGAGGACCGGTGCTACAAACGATTGAAGACGTTCAAACTCCACGGTTTCTACGGAGGTCATTTAAACTTGTGTGCCAATGTATGAATTCCATGTAAATTAAAACTATTTGTTTAGACTGGACACTACAGCTGTAAAGCTCCTTAATCTGTTGTATAGATCCGGTGTTATTGAAATGTTATAGCTACCCTTTGTCTGCTAAATATGCATATTATGCTTAATAACAAATTGTCTCTATTTATTTATTTATTTATCTAATGTTCAAACTATCCTTTCTACTTATTAATGAGTTTTCTTTACTTACTCACCTTTGTCCATATTTTAAACCATGTTAGTTTCAGTTTAATAATGCATTTTGTTTCCACTGATATTGTCTTATTTTAGTTGTATACCATGTACTATACATATACAAGAAATCTCCAACAATGGAGGAAATAAAGATATTGTATTGTATTGTATTGTATTGCTCGTACGTGTCTCAAAACACTCATGGCTTTTTACACTAACCTGATTGATTTTTTAATTTCATCGAAAACACAAAGTGATGATTTCGTCATTAGGATATATTTATAATAAAGACAATAATATCTGATTTCGTAATTTTGCAACCATTGATTAATCTCTGTTTCTTATTGAAAAAAGAAATCTCGCGTTGTCTTTAACAGGTAGTTCAGTAATATGCAATTTGTAATTGCATGCGTTCATCTCTGAAGAAATGTACTTTTATGCAAATTTAAATTGCAAAGTAATTACTCTAACAGAAATTCAAAGTGTTTTATGCTAAGACTGAATTTTAATGAGAGAGTCATGCTTTCTACATTGTAATTTGTTTCTGTCTAAGATCCCTATGTTACAAGTATGTACGCAGGCAAATATAATATATATTGACATTTGTACATTCTATTTTTTAAAACAAACATTTCAAGACCGTTGAGGGATGCAATCATCTCAATTTGTGCGGCAATTATTACCAAGACAAAAAATAAATTTAACATGTGCGGAAATTTTGAAACACAATAAAACAAAACATGACAACAAGAAAAATATTTTGACACCGGCTTTATATAACTTTTAGCAGTAAAGTAGTATTGTTCTTTCAATAAGTTTCGTAAGCACTGCAGTTAAATTAATTTAAGAACGACCGCAGTATTTTTTTAATTGTTTGCTATAAGGACCGTTGAAAATTTTAACCTATTATAAGATGTTGACACCAAGACTGAAGTAAAATCAAATGTAATAAACAAAAATGCGAACTCATAAATTCTGCAATAGATATAGATATCTAGTATAGAGCGTCATTTCTAGTGTGTTTTAAAGATAAGATTACGAAACACATTGCGTCAGAAAAAAATCCAAATTGGGTGCGATAATACCAATTAAGAGGACAAGCTGTGTCTATATGCTGGGCTTACAGCTAACTTGCTACTTCACATTTTCTATTCACTATGAAAAATTATAATGAACACTTGCATATATTTTTTTACTTTCTTTCAACACTAGCAAAAAAACAATGACAAATTGCAATTGTGGAAACTTAATAAAAAATAATATTTTAAATACGAATTTAACATTGTTACATCATTTTATTACTTATATTACAAATGAACTGATTTGTATGTTCCCACCGCGAAGTTTATGATAGTTTTTCAGTTTCTATTTTTCTATTCATACGTATATTCCGGTTAGTTGTTAACCTCAAACTGATTCTAGCGACGATTAAGTGGTTAATCATTTTATCTATGTTTGTTTTACGTGTTTTCTTATTTACAGTAGCTTGACCGATCACCAGATATGAAACAATTGCACTTATTGAACATGTATAAACATAATTGATAGATAGTTCAGGGACCGGTCCCAGAGTCCACGTATTTTCGAGTTTAGGGCCCTATGAACCTGTTCGAGGATCTTCTTCTGACTGACAGATCATTTGCGGCAACTGTTGTGTATTCTGTATTCGTTGAATTTCTCATCTCAGTGTTTGATTCCTTTTTGTCTTCTTATTTGCATGAGTATATATTTGTCTAATTATATTTAAACTTGCAATATATGGTGCAGTACATGACCTTGGCAAACTGTCGTATTTACCACATCAGTGAATACCTAACTATAAATTGAACTTAGTACAGGAATAGGTAAATAAGAAATGTTTAACTTTTTATATATATATCTTTTTATGTCTTAAAAAATTATCTTATTTTACCAACTTTAGAATGTTTATAAAAGTTTTCCAAAGGACTTAGGCATTACAAAAACACCAAAAGAAAAAATACAACAAAGAACAACAACGACTGTTAAATAGTGTACGTATGTAATACTTAGCAATGTCGATAGAAATATGACAAATTATTGCTCGTTTGTGTGATATTTCATCCTATATTCAATACTCCTTCAATATTATATCCTCAATGTAAAAAATCTCTTAAATAGCGCAGATGCGAGGTTGTTGTCACATATTTGATAAAAATACTATGCTTAAATGATCTCGAGTCATCACTGGTCATATACTGTTATATACAGTAGTACACCAGAGTTTACGGTTACGCTAGTCAGGTTAAGGGGTAGTTTACCGCTGTACTATTAGTGACGTAGCATTCGCGTTACTGCTAGAAAGAAAAGGACCATGCTAGAAAATTCATTTATTTATTTTTAACTGGGTTTCGAGAATATTCTGGGTTTCGCGAATGTTCTAGAGACTTCTGCGTTCTAGAAATTCTTTGGGTCTATATAAGGGCTGGTTAGCCGATTTAAGTGAAAGTTTGGACTGATAGTTTGGAAATACTTGCAGCTTCTATATTAAACCTTTCTTTGTTGGAACTTACGTGGACTTACTATATTCTACAGATATGTAGGTATTAAAGTGTTGGAAGTGGAATTATATTAATTACATTCGTTGTTATTCTACCTTTGGATTATTTCAACTGTGCTTATATACGAGTACATTCTACCAAAAACTCCTCAGGATTATTTGACGTTGGATTACTAATTGGAGTGTTAAAAGGACACCTTATAAAGGGACAACTGTAAGCGAACATTTATTTTGCTTTCTCAAATTTTGTCTGATTTATTTGTTATTGTTTTATTACGATGTAGAGTTAATTGTTTATTAAAATAAAACATTATTGTACTAGTTTGTTGCTGGCTTGTTCTTTCTGTTACACCATTTCGTCGTTTAGTAAACGTGCCATTTTCTTAATAAATCTTATATAGCGACACCGGTCGTAACAATACATACAATAGTCTGAACTTCAAATGTCATCACATTAAAAGAGGCGTTTGTAAGACATGCATTGTTTCCGGATCTTCTGAATGTTCACAACATACTATCCCAATACATATTGATTACAACAGAGTCTTACAATCTCCATCTCCGAAACAATTTGCTTTTTATATTGCATGTGGGAAATGATCGAGTCTATAAAATAACATAAAATATTGAAACTTCTACATTGACAGTTGTTTGCTGATAAAACGGTAGCGAAACAACAAAAATTACACGTTAAACCTTTGAATACGTTCTTTCCCTAGAATTCTTTAGTTGCCATCTAAACATCATCCTTCACAAACAACGTTTCTGCTTTTTATTACTTTCGCTATCATTTTAGGTAAACATCAAAAACTGCAGCATTGTCTGCCTCGGAGTAAGATTGCTCCCATGAAGTATGTACAATGTTGGTTTAGGCAAATTCTGGACACAAGTATGCCTGATACCGATATTTATTGTTTAAAACAATAACATTCGATAAAGTCTGCAATTTATTTAACACAGAATAGTATACAATGCTTAAAACATGTGTAGTATTTATCAAATGGAGTATCAAATGCAGTTCGCTATTTCTAACGCAGGCACATAGGTTTCTTAATAAATGGGGAACTGCATTTATCAAATTTTATCTAAATAATGTATTACAAAATCTTATCTTAGAAATGGTTTATTTATCGATGAATACAAGTGCCTCTAATAATAGGTTTTCTTTTAGATGCGATTTTCTTGCGTTATTTATTTACCAAATTCTCCAAATCCACAAAATTTACCAAAAACGAAAATGGCCTTATAAGGTTACTTAACCTATAAAAATAGCGAGATCTTTTCATAAGAATTTAAGACAATGGTTAATATTACAATACTTATTTAGTACCCAATTACAAAGTGAATTATAATCTTTAATAAGTAAATCGAATGCAATATGTTTTCGTCATATGTAAGTAATTGAAGCAAACAATTACTTAATGTCTCTCGCTTGTCGTCCAAACCGCGTCATTTCAATACTCCGTGCTCTTTTAACGATAAGATTTATGATCACCTACTAACACTCCTGAAAGATGAAGTAAGTTTCAGTCGAACTCATGTCTTTCTGATTTAAAACTACATTTGGCATGACAAGTGTTTATGTAATTTCTCCACTATTTAAATTAAGGCTACTCTTATCGGTATTTATTATTAGTTATGATAAAACAACACCCTGATCGACATACGTAAATACACCTTCAAGTGTATCGTGCGACATTAAATGATAGAAATGAGTGTGTTTTAAAGTAATAATGACCTTTTATAATTAAATGTTTATAATAACCTTTCAAGGCCATATTTCATCAAACTATCCAGGCAAATCAAGGACGAGATTTGTTACGTAATTATTAGAGAGATGAGAAATTTACAATGACATGAGGCTGAAGCATAAAGGCACTGTTGAACAAATGTAGATGAACGTGTACTAAATCCCCAAATCTGGCTTGAATAAGTCCGAGAGAGAGAGAGAGAGAGAGAGAGAGAGAGAGAGAGAGAGAGAGAGAGAGAGAGAGAGAGAGAGAGAGAGAGAGAGAGAGAGAGAGAGAGTGGAATGTGAAGTTGATATGAGCAGATTAAATAGGGTAAGATACAATTGGGTATTATTTATAGATGAACGTTATATTGCGTGAAAATATTTATCTAACCAATATTGACGTCGATGCCTTATAATCCGATTGAAGATGAATTTTACTACTGATTCGTCGCTGATTTTATCTAGGTCACTGAGACCGACAAATATGCAAATGCGTGTTCTTAATTCTACGATCTCGATAGTGATATCTTCAATTACTAGACTCTGACATATATATTGTTGAAAATTCATATTTTAGCTGTTTTAATTACATTACATTATTAGTTACACATGGTTCCAAGATAATAACTTTTCAGTCTTCTTAGCCTATTTCGGTTTAAGCTTGCTATATGTTGATGCAATTTATTTAACAGGTTGATCATTGTCTTGTTTCTTCATTAACAAGCGTCTCTGTTGTCCACGAAACAACAAAAAGTATAAGATATAACATGATATTTATACTTCAAAAAAGTATATGAAGAAGATGGCATAAAAAGAAATGTGACACAGTCAAACGATTTTTTGTATTGGATAGGTTATTTCTCCAAATGCAGTTCTTCAATAAAACGCCGTAATGGCAATGGCTTCAAGAAATCTATAATGATCAATTTTCAAATTCATTGCAAGCAATAATTTTCTTTGAACCTTTAACGAGGAGTTATTTGTAGACGTTTTAATGTCAATTTGATTTAAACTTATCGTTTTTTCCAGATAACCTGCGTTGCGCCGGTTCAATTTCAGAAGTACTAGATAAAAATGGACGATGTAATAATTATCACCACACAATCTTGGACAGCTTTGCTGACAATGGATGTTGTCTTGTGTAGATAGAGACTTTGATATAGCATTTCTGTTTTGAAGAACGTGTGTAATTGACGTCTACTTATTTTTATGATCCCTAACCAAACTTAAATGTATTTAAATATGGATGTTTTTACTATAACATATGTTCAAGTCAAAGATTGAGTGCAGATAAATTACTTTCATCATTTTAGTGTTTCTACACTGCTCACACCCCAATCATTGTGCATAAATACGAAATGATTAGTGATTAAACAAAGAGAGTTAACCAAAAGTTACTGCCCCGGAATTTCGAACAAAATCAAACAACAACAACAACAACAACAAAAACAACAAAAAACAACAAACAACAACAACAAACAAACAACAACAAACTGACTGGGGTGCTTAAATCGATTTTACAGAGCTCTTATCTCGTACTTCATAAAGAGTTTCTCAAATGAGCAATGGAAATAAAACATATCAATTTATAGAGCTTGATTGTATTTTGTGGATTGTATTTTGTGGACAATTACCAGTTGTCCGTCGCAATGCCAGGCCAGAACCGTGTCACAAGTTCACAAATAACTTTGGACAAATGTGTTCTTTTCTAACATCACACGGACACAATTATGGTCACACTGGCAATGTCCAGGTAATAACTGGAGGAGAAAGACCCAATTCAAATTTCTGAGGTCATCTGGAAGAATTTCTTACAAAAAGGCTTTCGCCCCGATCGGTGTTCGAAGGTGATGGAGGCTAATGAGTAGCAAGTCGGCGGCGTTCGAAGGTGATGGAGGCTAATGAGTAGCAAGTCGGCGGTGTTCGAAGGTGATGGAGGCTAATGAGTAGCAAGTCGGCGGTGTTCGAAGGTGATGGAGGCTAATGAGTAGCAAGTCGGCGGTGTTCGAAGGTGATGGAGGCTAATGAGTAGCAAGTCGGCGGTGTTCGAAGGTGATGGAGGCTAATGAGTAGCAAGTCGGCGGTGTTCGAAGGTGGTGGAGGCTAATGAGTAGCAAGTCGGCGAACAAATATTTTTAAATGTGCTGTTCATAATTCAGACAGGTTTTTTAAGAACATTTAATATTCATGTTTTGTGATAACTCGTCACACAGTTCTTGTTTCTAACATTTCAAAACGTCATACTATGTGTATTTAAAAAACCATATTAACCAATAAGTTAAAAACATAAACAACCATCAGTTAAATAAACTAACACCAGTTACTCAGAATTACACCTAAACTAATTGTCGCATGTCAGTGTGAGGCGAAGACACAGTAAAAAGATTGAAGGGATTGAACATGTTCGACTGTTCGATCAAAGGATTGTCCAAGCAATCCCTGAATATTTGTATACTAAACTGGAAGGGAAACTGCATGGACAGGGATTTCTGCTCGACAGACCTGGTATTTCTTACCTGTAAATGCTTTAAGAAGTACCATACAACTGTTCTTTAATTAATGTCTACTGCAAGCAAATGGGCTGTGGTTTATTCTGAAAAATATAGTTTTTAATAAATGTAAGAATAATTAATGTCTGGATTTGTCGGGTTTTGTTATTTATTTTGTCTAAAACATTTATGTTATAATTATACTTATGTATCATTCTTATTAAAACCGTTAACATATATTATTATCTATAAGAAAACGTAGCAAGCATGGCCGTTAGCCGTCAGATAATCTACTCGCAGGAAAGGTGTGTTTATTTCTTATATATGTATATCACAAAGAACCTATTAAAGCCTGACTCAGACACTATACTTCAAGTTTCGCTTCAGTGCTTTTATGTTTTTGATAGTAGCATTGATTACAACGATCGACTTTTGCAGTTGCTTGACCTTTCGACAGACCCAAATAATAGTCAAACCCATCGCCAACAATTTATAATGCATTGCTTTAAGTTTTGGTGTGTATGTTTCCAATCATAGAAAGATACAGAAAGGTATTTTCTAGCTCATTGAGGTCATTACATAATATTTTATGAATAACACACATCGCGAGAACTTTGAATATTTAGAATATAAACAGTCTTATCCACCTGAGAAGGGTCAATGGACTGGAATAAAATAATTGAGGGATTGAGAAATTGTATTAACTGGTTTTAAAACATTGACAACTTTACTTGATTACATTCGTGAATTGTTATTTTATTCGTATATCTTGAGGCATATGGCGAGTGGATACTTCGTAATTCTAATCAAATTACGCATGTTTTCAAGGTAACAAAAATTGGATTTACCCTATTTGTCTCTTTGCGTTGGTCAGTTGTATTAATTGGTCAGGTTTTTTTTATTGGGCGGGGGGGGGGGGGGGGGTGAAAACTTGTCTGGCAGTAATTTAACTTTCAATATATAAAGGTAAATTTTATAGGGCTTTTATCATATTTCAATCTTCCGCTCTATAGGATGTTTTGCAACTTATGTAGAATACACGGTCCTATCCTTTTGGACATTGTACACAAAACAAACTAAACCGATCGACGGAAATAACATATTAACTGTATGAAAGTACATCGGGAATTGATACGTTTTCTTCCACCAACAGCAGCATGCCCAAGGTCCATGTAATACAAATAGATTGACAATACATGCGTGTATAACACGAATTGCCAACATGCAAGAATAGATAAGAGAACGTTTAGGCCGTCCTCAATGATAAACACAAAAATGACTTAAGTCTGCAAACATACTTTAAATCTGTCGTTTTTAGCTTTGTTTAGCATAGTTAGCGTGAACTTATGAAAACAATCGTGTTGTAGTTGTATTGTGTATTTCGGGAAGTATGCACACCGTTCTTATTATGCAAGGTGAATATATTCCGAAAATGAAACAAATAGCCACCGCTTTATACTACTTGACATCATTTGATAAATCTATATATATTCTATTATGATTAATTGGTGCATGTAATTAATGTTGTCATATAATTCAATATTGATTTAATTTAAGGAATGTTGCGTGGATTTTCTTTTGACTTACATTGGACTTTGGTACTTCATTTCCATCTAGACTCTAACATCACAACCATTCCAGTTCTTCTCAAGTATTTTTGTCTTTCATTCAAATATTTAATTTCTTTCTAGTCAAGAATTTATTTGTTTTTAAATTAAAATAATACACATCTCGTCACCCAAATTGAATTTGGACATTTTAATTACGTAACTACTTTCTTATAAATGAATTCATAAGTTAGGTCTGTTAGAATACGTCATCACTTGGACTGTACTGTTTTCACTGCTTGCATTTCAGAAAACTAGCAGGAAATCCGAGGTTAAAGCTCTGTAAAACCGGTTAAAGCACCTCAGTCGACCAATTGCCGACTGGAACTTCCAAGGCGGTAACAGTTTGGTTTGCTCTATTGTGTAATATGTCTTGTCACAATATTGTTGTACTTCTAACACCTGACCGGCCTGTTGAACGGGCTTAAATTCGCAATTAAATCTGCTTGAGCAATATTGAAATTGAGCTTAATTTCGGGGTTTCAAATATATTGTTAAGAATTTATGACACTGCATATATTTATATCTACATTCATGTACAGTATATTTCAATACATACACAAATTACATGCGCATACCTATCGGGAAGACCGAAATTACTGTTTTCAAGTAAGTGAAGAGAGAATGTGGCATTAATTCTTCCGAAATATAATTGACAGGGTTGTGCGTGTTTCCTACACAATGCAGATAGTTTCCACAAACATAAAAATGACAAGATGATCAATATCGTGTTTTTTCTAATGACAATCGAAGGATTTTATGGAGCAATAACCGACAAAATGCCAATACTTGTTTAGTAAAGAAAAAAATCAGCGGCTCCAGTCTTGCAATTTGTTGTTGGGACAACATACATATCCACTGATAAAGTTAATGGGCTGTACATTAAGTACAACACAGGGGCGTTAATCTTTTTACGTTCTACATGACATTTTACATGAATCCTAGGCAAGATTTTGGGCTCTACTCATATGTCAAAGTTAGTTGTTAACCTCAATCTGATTCTTCGCGACGATAAAGAGGTTTATCACTTTTCTAATTTAGTTTTTATTTTAACTTTAACCTATTATACAAAGGTTTATTCTTCTTTACATGTGAGCTTTACCTTCTTGTTATATAACTTCATAATTTATAGGTATTGCTTGGATATTTGTATATTAAATTGATTATTGCTTTAGTCGGTCTTCGGTAGCCATATAAATGTTTGGCAATTATATATACTGTTAATTAAACATTGGTTTATCTCACTTCAATGTCAGTTGAAAATATCTTTTTTGTATTCTGTTGTTTATGTGTGTATGCGTGTGTGTTTGTGTGCGTGCGTGCGTGTGTGTGTGTGTGTGTGTGCGTGTGTGTGTGTGTTTGTGCGCGCGGGAGGAGTTTGTGTGTTTGTGAGTGCGGCTGTGCGTTTTTTCATTAAATTGCTATTCATTGCACTTATTTTATCTCATAAGTAAATACTTACGTTAACTTAACACGTGGCAACACAGAACAAATCCTACAAGTAAATCACATCCATGCTCATTTCAATAGATCTTTTTCATAATTCCTTATTTTAAATAAAATAGTTTATATGACTCTGACTGTCTTACTTACTCATGTATGCAAGTGAGCGGGTAACTGCAGTACCCTACTTTAAAATTCTCTAAACTGAACAAATAACAAACAAATAGCAAGTAAATGTATGCACACACGCTTATTATTATGTTTAATTAGAAGCAGGATTGGTGACAATTAACACAATAAAATGAGCAAAAAATACAATATATACTTTTTCTCGGATTGTCTGCTTTTTGCCTTAGAAAAATCGTTTCACTAATTATATGCCTATATTCTTTACCAGCAATAATATTATTTTTAAAGCGCATGAAATTGATATAAACTAATATATCATAATAATAACAATGTATTAAAATAGCCGCCATGTACTCTTGCGTAATACAACACGTCCTTCAAGGCAGGGTTTTTTTTTTCATTAAAAGAGAGGATCTTTAAGTGCCAATTAATCCGTTTGGTCTCATACATGTTCCGATCTGCTATGCTCCTTGTTTCTTTTCAACAAAGTGAATTTGATAAATCTGCATTATAACTATAGGGGCCGCAAATTGATATTAAGTTTAGATGTATGTCGTTCCCTCCAGGAAAATTAGTCGGCAAATTGCAATGTAGTTTTGCTCTTTCAAAGTATACTGAGGTAATATGGATACTATGATTATATCAGGATAAACAAGTTAATAAATTTCAAAGAATTAGAACCTTGATAATATCTTTGACGATTGACATAAAATGTTTTGTAGAGCAATTAAAACAGGTACAGGTACAGGGAAAAACTAAAAGATGACACGAAAATGTATGTAAGAAAGATATCACCATTATTAATTAATGAGAACACTTATATCTTTTCTTATCATAAAATGATACATTTATCGTAAACAACAACATTCCTTTACTGAGAAAAACATAGTTTATCAAGTATAGACAAACAGTTGTATACACTTTATTTACTTTTTATATAAATTCTAATTTTATGACGTATTGGCTTCGCTTTAAGCACACCATGATTGTATTAATAGAGTGCCAATCCTTTGCTTAATAAATTGCTTTATGTATGTTTTAACCGACAACTAATGTTTATTTAAGCGATGTGCTGCAGTGGCAGCTAAGGATATTATTCTTAACAATTTGTTTTGCATGGCGTGATTGAAGTCATTTTATTTAAAGTCGTTTGCTTGTTAAAACACATGTAGTTAGCTTAGGTATTTATTTTTGCTTAGTTCTAGACCATATTGTGATAAACTTTGTCAATATAATATGATAAACCTGTTTATAATTATGTGAACACGGGAGCTGTAATTAATTGTCGTTTGACATCATTGTATTTTATATTTTCTTTGTAATAATGCCGAAGTTACAATACATTAATTTAATCGTAAACTTATCTTTAATGAAAAGGATTTAGAGAGACAAATTGCACAGTGTATTTCTGTTGAACGAAGGCTTTAGAAAGCTAACTTCATGAAAAGGAGCTTTCTGTACAGATTTTAATTATGCACGTTGTTGTGTATTTCACAATAAAATCATTTTACGCGAATTACATGCCATTACATGGAAATCTTCAACATATTTAGTTGAGATCATGTTCACTATGTTATTAAATATAAGGACGCACTATACAATGCGCTAACCAGCATTACTTTTTCTGTAAAAATCGTCAAGGTTATAATCCTGAGTTTACAGATACGTTTAAAAGATATCATCATCAGTTTGACCCGCCTTTGTCTACAGGTAGATACAATTTAAATATTTTGGGAAATTTTGATAGGACCTTTTCTTATTTACCTATTGACTCTTACGATTGGATGCAGATGATGATTGTGTGTCTTAATGAATGCTGAAAGCTAAATACATTGTTAAACCAACCTAAAAGAATTCGGCGCATGTCATCTGTATCCTTTATAACGACGCACGAATTAAAGCTTGTGGTATAAAATATGCAGCAACTATGCATTTTGTGTTATTAGAATAACGGTTATTTCTCGGACATTAAATGATATGTTTTAAAACGCAAGGAATTAAAACCTGTATAATGATTAGCACATTTGAATGATCCCTGCATCACACGATTGTCTCTTCTTATAAAATGTGTGTAATGATGTAAATATGTTTTAATAATTTATCAGGCAATGTTTGCCATCATTTCGTAAATATACAGCTTGGCTGTGTGTGGCGAGAAGGCCGACGTTAAGAAGCACCTTAACACAAGAGGCGATCAGCCAGTTATTATTTGTGTTTTATATTGAAGAAACACACGTCAGTCTCACCTGTACAGTTTTCTATGCGAAAAACACATAGTTTATAATACTTTATGAAGGTTATCCATCTCAGGTGAAACTGCCAAATACCATATAACAACGAATTTGTAATATCTTGCGGATACACAGTATTTTTTTCAGCTCAAAACAAATCAATTCTGATTCAATAATTTTTAGCAAATTTGGTAACAACACCATTGTAGAGACAAAGTTATTATTATTCTGACTTTAATCTAGTTTTAGTACTTCTATAGAGGAAGCGGTTTGTTAAATATTTTACAGCTCAGACATCGAAGTTTATCCTAGTGCCATATACTGAGACAGAATCTGGCAAGAAGAAATCAGTTCTCGTTTGTATTCCACGCCCATCCGGCAGGTATTATTTCCCATGTTGATTTTATTGGAATAAACCTTTAGTAAGAGCACCAAGACAAATTTTGACACATGGAATGATTAATAGACCAATATACGATCAACACAGTGATTATGTTCGACAAGAAATGTAAAACATGTTAAAAGTTTTTGCCAACCGATCTTTAAAAAAAGGGTAGCTCTCCCAGCAAAAACCAGGGTTTAAGCGAATTTCTATCAATAAATAAATAAACGAAAATACTATTAAACAGGAAATGTCGTTGTAAACAGACATGCTTCCCTGATGTCATGTCCAGTAAAGCAAATTTTATAATTGTCTTGGACGTATTTGAGTGATTAAAAAGGCAGTAGCATTAGATGTATGTATATAACTATACTGAATTTTGTAACTTCTCTCATCTGTTATTAATAGGCAAAATACGTCAGATAAAAATAAAATAAAATAAAGACCGTCCTTACTACCAAATTAGGTGACAGCCTGCAATAGTTAATTGTTTAATAAATCTAAGTATATTCCATTAATCACACAAGAAATTTTTTCTGACTATTTGTGTACAAGTTAACAATTAACACTCAGATTTGAGACTTCCTGTTGATTGACGAAAATAATGTTACCGAGCGAACACGACTACCAGTGCACTTTTAAGGATTATGACCTTGACCTGTAAGTGTGACCTTGTCTTTCGTGTAACCGGCCTGGGTCTTGTGCGCAACACGTCGTCTTCATGTGTTGGCAGTTCGGCCAGGTTAGTTCAAAATCCCATCAGAAATGACAGAGTTACTGAGCGGACACGACCATTAGTGCACATCCAGAGTTTATGAGCATGACCTTTAAGTGTGACTTTGGCCTTCGAGTAACCGATCTGAGTCTAATGCACGATACGTTGTCTTCTTGTGTTAGACATTCCTGCCAGCCAAATTATTTTAAAATCCATGCAGGAATAACGGAGTTATTGAGGGGACATAAATATTGGACAGACAGACAGATGGACGGATGGACAGACGTACAGACAGATAAACGGATTCGGGGGCGTAAACATGCAAAAAATATGACTATAACGATATTATCGATTTCCGTAACTGTTGACCATAATTGACAAAGCGAAGTTTGAAAACACTCACATCAGGCCAAGGGTCAATTCCGACAAACATTGAACCATCGATGCAAAGAAACTGTTTATAACACAATTTTGTGCAGTTAGGAACTGAACTATTATAAGAATAAAGACCAAAGTCGATATACAATATGCTTAGACATCATCCAATGAAATTATTGCCACCTCTAATTGACATCTACCTGTTTATTGATACATTTTGTTAAACCAGAGAAGAACTTCAGTTAGTATCAACACAGTACACATTGTAATATTCGTCAAAACCTTAGTTAAGGTGCTAGTACAAACACAAATTCCAAACTTCATTACCTTACTCGTGTGGAAAAGTCGATTAGGAACACGCGATTAAGAGATTAAGACATTTTTCCGTCTGCATGTGCCTTCGAATGTAAATAAATGGCCATTTGTCAATGACCCACGTTCTCTGATTGGTCAGGTTCGGATGAATATAACCATCTTGACTCACTACACTTCATCCAATTTACATTTCTACAATGTTAGTCAAAACATTCGAACTTTAGTTAAACAAAAGTCTGTTTTCATCCATTTCTTTGTTATATTTAAACTATTGAGTTTTGAAGGCTTGGAAAGTAGGCAAAACAAAAGCATGTCGAATCATAGTTACACAGCGGTGACGTCGATTGACTCCACGAAAATCTGTGCTATCATTGCCAAGGTTTGACATTGTTAAGAAAACGCTAAATGTGTACATGTATGTAAATGTGTATGCTGTAAATGACAGCGATACCATATTTTTAAGTTGAAATGGGACGGTAAAAGGACGCTGAATAATGACTACTGGCCACAAAAACCACCGTATAATTGAAGAGAAGGAGAAGGTGGGTCTATGAACATTTGGGAATTCATCTTAAAGGGTATTATTAATGTAATAGAGCAACAAGAGAGTTGAGCAAAACCGTTTTTTGAAGAGTAAATATACGGTTACGATTCATTGCCTATATTATAAATACACCAGTTCGTTACATCGTCTAGACCTCTTAGGAAGACGTCTCGTGAGCTACTGATGACATATTTCCTTTCTAGAATAGCTTACACCGAGGTCTTATTTAATTGTAAAAGATTTTCTGACATTCAGTACAGGAATGAATACACATTCGTATAATGATAATAAATTAATGGCATATCGATCTAGAAATTCAACTATTATAAGGCATTTCGCTACAAAAAATATTCAACCGAATATCTTTGTTTGACTTAAACTCGTCGTAAAACTACATCATCGTTAACTATATCGCAATATCTGGTGGAAGCTATGTACACAGTTAAATGTACATGTAACACTCTTTGAAAAAATACGGTGACTTACCTCATACATATGCCCGTGAAAACACCGAAATTGCTGAAAAGATTCAATTAACAGTTGCAGGGCCTACTCATTCACCAATTGTCATTCGTTTATAATTTCTTGACACGGCATAGCACAATGTTTTCAGAAGGTCAATTATTAAATTGCAGACCGAATCAAATAAAAAGCTTTAAAGTTTGCAGCATTGACTATCTTCCACGATAATTAAGATTATAAGTTTATCATTTTGTTGTTTTCTCAGCGGCAAGATAATGTGAGCGACTGATTCCATTCTGTGACGGACACTCATAAGTGCCTTTGCACGTGACGCAAAGTGTTACCGGTGTAGTAGACATATAGATTGGAACGATAGCGTGAAAAAGGTTCGGAATCGACCCGGGACTCTTTGTTTACAGAGTAAATTTTCTGCCAAATATCTCTATAGCCAAATCATAATTATATGTATGTAGTAAAGCAAATTAAACGAAATAATGAGTAGAAATAAATCGTTTATGGGTATGTCTCATTTTACCACACCAACTATGTTTTCTTAGAATCAAATTTTGTGAAACAATCCAGTTCTTCGTTGGCTTCAACATTTTTATTAAAATGTGAAACAACAAATAACTTCTTTCTATGAGAGCAAATATTTAACGCTTAGCAAGATGGTATATGAAAACCCCTACAAGTCCATCAACATTGTCGTGTGTGTCCCACCAAAAAGGTGAAAGGCGTTTCTATTAAAATAATATCTATAACAAACTATAAACACAAGGAAGATTGACAATTTGTTATTCATTTGAATCTCATTTAATCAAGTTACATGCTCTGCTTTCCTGGTATATTGCCCAAAAGGAAAAGCAACAAAACCCACAGTCTTAAACCCGAAGTCTTAGGTTGGAGTCAAAGTTTTGTTACGAGAAAAAGTACTTGTCTGAAAAAATAACAACAACAATTGCTTTCGTTCTGTTGTGGAAGTACGTTTCTAATGCGTAGTGAAACACCATTTGAGCGTAATTTTCAACGCATGCAAAACCTAGGCGAATATCTAGCGTAATTATTATTAGTAAGATGGGCCCATTGCGCAGTATTGAAACATATACAGAATAAACAAGTGCATTTTGCTTTTTGTAATATTGTAAATATTTATTTCAATTAATTAAGACAAATATGTACAGTTTATAGAATTTATATTAATTTATTTCGCGATATCTGTAGTTGTTTATTATTTGTTAAATCTTGCTTGCATCGTTGTGTTCTTCCAGCTGTCTGTTACATTTTCATTTTGAAGAATTGCATTGCTACTTATGGTTTACATTGTTCTTGTGTTTTGAACACAAGCAAAATCGCTAAACAAATGTGGAATCTTGTAATACCCGGCTACACTATTTCCTCCTTTCACACATTAAGTCCAGACGCGGCGGCAATCACATCAGTGTTAAATGTGTTGCTTAATAAAAGTAACAGCAACATAAGAAAACAGTTTCATATTCAAGTAAGCTATAAATAACTATGCGTGACAATGGTTTGTGATATTTAAAAAAAGATATTCTAAAGGTCAAGTCCAAGAACGAATGGATGAAGGTTTATTTGGTGGAAAATGCAGGAACACGATATTTCGGTGGTCCAGCCAATGATGTTCTTTTCTTAAACGGAATGTCTGGAAGAATATTTGCTTAAACAACGAAGAGACTATAGCTTGGCAATAACTGATCTGTGATGTGCATGCTTTTGTATGAGAATCAGCCTTGCCATAAATGTGGTTTGATGCCTTTCTGAGGCATTAGTGACTTACATATTTACATGTTCTGTTGTTTCACATTAGTTCGTAGTGGTACATGTATACGAAATGCAGATGTAGATATGTCAGACAAAGAAAAAATGTGATATTTACTATTGTACTTGCCATTTCTGAAATGTTAACATATATACCTTTCTTAAACGCAAAGACGATGGACTAATTAACTAATAATAATATTGTCATGATGCATATAAGATATTATGCATTCCATGTTTGCTTAACATTTAACCATAATCTGTGAAATAGTCAATTTAAGAAAGTATTTCCAACTGAACTGGTGTACTGGTGGTTTTACAAAAACATCTACCGGGGACATAACTCCAACAAAATATTCGGACGATGCTATAATGATCATAACTGGTCGCTGCTATGTATTAAACCACCACCACCACAACAACAACAACAACAAAAACATACAAAACAAAAACAAACAAAAGAAATAAACAATGTGTTTTTTTTTACATCAAACGATGACAGGTTGGATAAACTACTTACAAATGGCAAAGCAAGGCAAAGATTGGACAAATACTGTTGAAATTCCATTTCTTCGTTTCTCTAGTTGCCCTGGCTTGCATATAAATAATAACTTTGGGATAGTAATATCTTCATTATCTTCCAAGTCAAAAGTACACTATCGTCTAAAGGAAAAAATATATTCTTGTTTAGCGCTGTTATATGTGATTCAATCACAAGTTCTTGCCACTGCAAAAGTTTTATTTTGTTTATCTTGATAAGTCTATTTTCCCTCCTTATTCAGGTGAAAACCGTTATGAAATCTTAGTTGTTTTACTTTGTAATCTTTATTTACATTTTTTTTGAGGGAAGCCACAAGAAAGTGTGACAAGGTGGCTTCACAACATTTTAAGATCAGCCCATCCAATCACGTTTTGCCTATGTCAATATTGTCAATATTTGTGTAACTGTATGCTCTTGGTCGTTATTTATTTGAATAAAAGTTGAATGTTTTGCATATTTTGTTAAGTTCTTGCGCTAGTTTAAATTTTGATTTCATGGCATGTGTTGTTTTATTTTTTTAGAAATATTGTTAATCTTTAGTAACTAACGTGGGTGGCAATATACTAAAACAGAAAGGAGAAAATAGTTTAATCACTGTCTGGTATGTTTTAACGTCAATTTACCTTATCACGAGGTAAAACTACTAAAATTGTGTCCCTGAAATCAACATAAAGCGTATTAATGTCAACATGACATATTCAAGAGTAGAATCGAGTATTCATGCTGGCGATACCTCCAGTATACATCTTTATGACTTGGCTAATAGAAGAAATAATCTCGCCTTTGATCATTCATACAAGTAGAATATAGTATTAAGCGCAACAAGAGCAACCCGTTAATTAGACCAACATCAATATGAGCTAATCTGGAGTAGACTTCGAGTTCATAGGAGTGCTCTGATTTCAAAAAGCGTGCACTTTAACATTTGACAGAAATAAGAGTTACAGAAAAGAGACAAATTTCATACGAAACGGTTCTTTTGACCACAGACAACAATTATGATAGTGATGTTATTTGGAAAAATTAAACTTTTGTGCAGATATTATGCAATACAGAAAAAAGAATTATTCAAAGAGTTTACATTACGTTACATGTAAGTGGCTTTTCATAACGTGTAAACGTAAGGGTACTTAGCGACTCATATCCTTTGGTAAAACAACAAGTTCTTTAATCACATTTTACAAGACACTGTTTGGGAACGAAACTGCTCACGAAACATTCCTTTCATAATGGACACAATACACACAAGTCACCTTGAGATTTTATAATATTTACAATAAACACAGTTTTGTGTTATTCCTAATACTTGGCATAGTTGCAATAAGAAAAAGGTCTACTGAACATTAGCACAGATATTTTCATTTAGAATCATGCTAGACAAAGGTTTACATGTGCACAGTAGAGCTGGCATAATATGTGGTTGAGCATTTATTAATATAATAATTATTATATAATATTATATTTTATATTAAATTAATTCTTATTAATATAATACAGTTTCATTTTGCTTTATTTATCTTATTTTAAAGAGAAACAATAAATTTTATATGTATCCTCATCGACACCTAAGCAATTATTCCAGTAATGGATAACCATCTTTAATCTAGTTTATTTACTTTTAATTTTGAATTGTCCAAATCATTAAACGATTGTTTCTCATCTTTAACAAGAATTAAGCATTAATTTATTAAGAACAGTATTCTTAAGGATTAGACTCCCTTGAAAGATCATACTTTAATGCATGACGTAATGGCATGAAGGAGTGGCGAAAGCCTTTTACTGCTGCCGATGAGATCTAAACAATCTCAAAGCAGATCTCTAACTGCGATGAAATTGTTGCCAGGCATTTAATCAGAGATTGCAAGTATAAAGATGCGCTCCATTGTACCCTTGAGAATGACAAACGAGTGGATGATATCAGTTCCTGACAGACCTGAAACTTTATATTCTTAGAACAGTATTGGGACCGATAACAGCACAATCCTCTACTCAGGACATGTGATTGACTTTCAATAAGTTACAAAGTATCCGTATAAGATCGAAAGAAGTTATTTATGATACTTGGCTACATGCAAGATACATTAAAGAAGTAAAAGAAAATACATGCCAAGCAAATTTAAGCGTGAACTTATCCAAAAATGCAAACAACGGAAAGATGTATGCAGTGTCTTTTATGGATGCACTTTTGATAATTATATTTTAATGATGAGTACTGCAAGGTAATTAATATGTCATGTATACAAGCTGGGAACAATAAATGTCGGTTTTATTAAAAAGCAATCCGAAAGATTCCAGTGACATTGTCATCTACTGGGCATATGGTGATCTTTAATTAATACGCATTCTGACAATTTTTTGTCAAATGGCATGTCACAGCATTACTAAGAATAGGAATATTTAGAGTATAAGACTGTTGAGGCACGCACAAAAGCAAAAGCACTATTTACAAATACATCAAATCAGCTCAGCAGACAATATATGCAACTTCAATGATACAGAATTTTAATTTCTTTCTTATTTCACATTGAATTTAATTAGAATTTCTTGTCTTGTTTTCCTTTGTTGTTTGTTAATATATATATTTCAAATTTACTGCGACATACATTACTCGTTAGTTTCTAAAACAGTCACGGTTTTCGATTTTCTCTAGCATGTTTTTTTTTATCGTCGATATCATATGAATTATGCTCCTTACGATATATTTATAATAATGACTTAGAAGGTAATTCAGTAGTATGCAAATCGTAATTGCATGTGTTCATCTCATTGCAAACTGATACTCTAACAGAAACCCAAAATAGTTATGCTAAACGTGATTTTTAATGAGTTTTTCTTGCTTTCTTCATTGTAATATGTTTTCGGCTACATCTCTTGTCAGTTACAAGCATGTAGTTAGGCAAAGATAATTTATATTGCCATTTGTACGTTATGTGTATTATCATGACAGACATCTAAAGAACTTAGTATTATGTAATTATCTCAAAATAAAATGCGTTTAATTGCCAAAATAAAATACTATTTAACTCGTGCAGAAATTTTGACACAAAATAAAACTACAAATGACTCTCAGAAAAGTATTGTGACACATGCTTAATGTTACATTTAACAACAACGTAAGTATTTTCTTTAACTACATTTCGTAAGCATAACCAACGTAAACAACAATACTAGTTTTATAATAATCCATCAAGATGAAGGTTAAACCTTAAAAGATAGTGTACATAAAGCAGAAACTTACATTCTGCAATTAGCTTTTACTAAAGTTCCGATTTTTTCTGATAATTTGAGGTTGTCATTTCAGGAGTCTTTTAACATTAAGATTACCAGACAAATTACTGCAGGAAAAAAAAAACACGAAATTGGGAACATTGATCTAATTCATGTCGCAGATAGAGTGCGATTATTTCAATCAAGAGGACAAGCTGTGTCTATCTGCTGGGAATACATCTGACGTGTGACTTCACATCTGCTATAAACGAAATAGTGAAAGATTGCATACACATTTTAACTTTTTAACTTTTTTCAACAATACTAAAATAAAAAAAAACAAAACAAAAAAACTGACAGATTGCATTTTTTGTGATTTTATTTACAATAATAGTTTATAATATAGAGCTATCATTATTGCTTCATTTTATTAATGATAATGGGCCGTTCAGCTATACGTATATAACTACCCACGCAGTTTCTGCTAGTTTTACATTTTCTATTCATACCTAGGTCCTGGGCTCACAAACAGCATCACTAAAAATCAACAAGTGCTCTTTAGCGTAGCTCGGCCATACCCCGCTTGTTTCACATTTCTACTTATTTAGATAAACAAGCTTATATAAACAGATTAGTCAAATATCTTAGAAACTGTCATTACTGACTATTAATTGCGATATAAGAGCTCTGTCAACAGTTTTAGTTAAATGTCCCGTCTAAGTTATTTCTTACATTTCCCTTAATCGTGAGTATACTTTGTCTAGCTGTATTTAAAGTTTGAATATATGCTGTAGTAAATGACCTTTCGTATTATTCGAATATTATAGCTTAATCCATCTGTGAATAATTAACTATAAATTGTTCTCAGGGCTATAAGGCACAAGAATATGTGCAAATGAATAGAAACAGCCATAGCGACAAATACATGTTAGTATGCCAACGATAATGAAAATGTTGCACCTTTATCTAAAACTTGTTTACATTCAATATTGTCTGTTTTTCCGTCTACTCCATTTAGATGCGATAATGTTGTCAGTCAATTTGAATTCTTTTAATACGACCGGCACATTTATATTATCCAACATCACTTGCATGTGTTTTTTACGTTATTCCACCTAAAAAAGCTAGCGGACTTAAACGTTTATAGTTGATTCCCGTAGACTTATGTGCATTTAGCAAAGGGAAAGTCCAAAACGTAAATTCAAGATAAAAATCATCTACTCTCAGTCAATACCGTAAATAGATTTAGAATGAATTATGTTGTTTCACAACTTCAGAATATACAAGTTTTGCACACCACTTTACTATGACAACAACACATAAAGTGACATAAGTACTACCTAGAACAAGAACGATGGTTCCACGTTTGTTAATCATTCTCTATATGTATAGACAATAATG
Organism: Sinonovacula constricta; assembly: GCA_007844125.1. Taxonomy (NCBI): domain Eukaryota; kingdom Metazoa; phylum Mollusca; class Bivalvia; order Cardiida; family Solecurtidae; genus Sinonovacula; species Sinonovacula constricta. Next base: position 54,439,203 of record CM017556.1, on the reverse strand, counting down.
ACAAACAACATATTGCTCGATTATGTGTTTTCGTGTGGAAGTACTAGTAAGTTGCTTCTTCAAAAATGTAACCTAATTGTAATGATTAATATTGTAATGCATTATATTACATACAACGCTGTTGTCACATAATTGAAAAAACGTATGTTAAAATGTTCGTGTGGTATCAAGGGTTATATACAGTCAACATAAACGTCTGCTGACCTACATGTATCCTTGAAAAAGGATTTTAAGACGTTTGTGTTAAACAGGCTTGGCCCTGATCTTCTGAATTTTCATAATAAATAATCCCAATACATATTTAGCTAAAACACCTTCAAAGCTATTTACTTATATTGTATGCGCAATATTCAGAGAAATAACTAGTTAAAAATATCACATAGTGAAACTAACGCTTTGAAGGCTGTTAACGATGGAAATACTTTCCCAGTAATAGTTTTAGCTGCTATCAAAACATCAACCTTTGCAAACAACGTTTCTGCTTTTTTTCACAGGAGCGATACTTTTACAATAGCTCAAATTCCAAAATAACTGCAGTATTGTCTGCCTCGGAGTAAGTTTGTCTCAAGTAATTAATGTACAATGTCGGTCGTGGCAAATGCAGGACACTAATCGAGAAGCAAAAAGAAGCAAGAACTTTTGCTAAGAATTTAAGACAATTGTTTATACAACAACACTTGTTTAACACACAATTACTAAGTTGATAAGATTTCCTTATAACTATATTGTGTGCAGTATAGTTCGTCACATGTTAGTACCGGGAGCAAAACGTTACTTCTTATATAATTGTGTCTCCCTTGTCTTTTAGTCGTCATCTTTCCAATGTAGTTCCTTGCTCTTTTTCTGACGTATTTATCGATACTATGTGTGATCATCTACGAACATTCCTGAAAGTTAAGGATAGTTTATACACCAAGAAACAAGTAATCGCGCCTCTGTTTTCCATAAAACAACAATATGTTAATTAAACAGAGATGTCTGGTCTGAGAATAAATCTTACATAATCAAACAAGCAAATGCTTTTTGCATTGGACAGGCTATTTCACCGACAGCTGTCGTTCAATGAAACCTTGAAACGACAATTTCTTCCAAACAGTCTGCATTTTCACATTCATTGCAAGTACTGATTGTTTTTAACCTGAAACTAGAAGCTATTGAGGACGTTTTTTTCTGACAATTTGATTAAAACACGTCTCAAAGGTTTTCCACCTAACCTAAGTTGCGTCGGTGTTTTAATCCAGAAATAGGTTCGGGGGATCTTTCGCCACTAATAATTATTATGACCGTTACCGTAATTGTGTCGGTGAGATGCAAAAAATAAACAACAATAAAGCAAAAACAACATTAAAGCAACAACAACAAAATCGCTCAATGTGCCCAATATGTCGAACCGTTTAAAAAATAACCTTTCTTGAAAACAAAAATGATATCGAGAATATAATGCTTATATTATAACGCAGATGGATGGGACAAGCTTTATAATCAAGCAGGCTTTTTCATCAAATGCCCGGATCATTATAATCTCCTCAAATAAAGCATATTTCTGTCCAGAAATATTCAGACGTGCACAACATGACTGCACAATACAAGTTTATTTTCACAAGAACACGTTTAAATATGGACGCTGTATTTATGATCACAACAACATCTTGTACAGCTTCGCATTACAGGTGCTGTCATGTTGCACACGTTATATCAGAACAGTGTAATGACCGTCACGCAACAGGTTTGTTTAAATGTACGTTAAAGTTCTATTAATGTTGATTACCCATTGTTGTCTCAAGTATTTTTATGTTGATATGAAAGAGTTTCATTATTATTATTATTATTATTATTATTATTATTATTATTATTATTATTATTATTATTATTTCTGCTATTATTATTTTTATTATTATTATTATTTTTATTATTATTTACAAACGTATTTATGCATTTATAAAATGATCATGACTGTTACCTCACTATATTAATAGCCTGTGTTTAGTTCACTATCTGTTTAATATCATTTGTCGCCACTTAATTGTTCAAAAAATCCATTTTCATTATTTGATTTGTTATTTCTAAGTAGCAACATGACATTCTTAAGTTACTTTCTTTTTCTTCCATTTTTATATTAAAAAGTCATAAATTTTCTCGACTAGCTAGTTTTAAAATAAATTTTCCACCAAATACCATTTTGGTAAAAGGTGCCCGACAGCTGTGTTATTGCTTAAAAATAATTACAAAGAAAACAACAAACAACACAAATCCGTACTCCGTATTACATTATTTGATTAGACCCCCGCCTCAAGCCAACCCAAACCCCAACCCACCCCCAAGTCCAGTGATTACGTAAAGACCATGAAGTCACATGAATAGAATAGTTTATGGATTGATGATATCTTGTAGATTCTAGTATTTTTATATCAAGAACATCTTAGCGAAATTATTTCTGCTTTTATATTTATATGAATGCTTTCCAGGACAAGTTTGATGGTGAGTTAAAATGCGCTTAGGAAATTGAACGTTTGTGTGATCACCATTTTACATAATTGCATGTTAATATGAAGTCAAGCCTACACAAGATTACCTTTGTTTGTAAGTGTAACGAATACTAGACGCTTGAAACCAAGAAATGTCAATTAGAGTTTTAATGTACAATATGTTATTTCTTGTTAGACTAGTTCTTTAAAATTAATATAAATGTTGTACAAATCAACAGAAGGATATATCTCTTTATTTTTTCGAACTTAGCCCAGCCAAACTGATGCTTACATTTATGTACAGTCAAAACTGATATAGATTTAATCGTAAACCCGAAACCAGCAGGGAAGATGTGAATGACGCAAGATTCGTACATGCACATACAATGTACATGCCGAACTCCAGATGACAATACAACTCATGCTAACACCTCTGTTTTTCTTCTTAACTCTTTATAATTTGTACTCTAAAGAGTCGTCTCGATATGACGATTCGGATGGGTACTCCCACTCAAGGTTGAGTTAAGAATAAAGGGACTTATAGCAGCACAAAGTCTCTTATCAGGAGTTCTGCATATATGTTAACGTCGAGTGTGGAATAAACATGTAAAGATCAGTTGTCATTGAAATAATAAGTGACAAAACTTGGTGACAGTAAGGAACACACTATTCTTGTGAAAGTTATTGCGACAAAGTATTTGGAAAGTTAATTCGAAGGTGTAATCTGCAGGTGCATTTTAGTTAAAATTGCATGTTATCTTAAGGCAACTATATGTTTTGGTGAAATAAATTCGGGTGTTGTCATTGGAGCTCGAGGTTGACCAGTAAATATTATAAAGCTAAAAATAAAACGTAAAAATTGCAAATCAAGCGACTGAAAACATTGAGACAAAAGATAACAAACGCAAAGAAAAACCAACAGTTACCACTATGGAACGCTCATTCGGCAGGAGGACCGACAGGAGTCTTGACCCCTTACTACGTGAGTTCGAATTCCGAACTTCTAGTGCTGGTGTGCGATGCTACGGTAGTTTAACAGAGACATTTCCCGGGGTCTTCTTTCACTGATGAGAATCGGACGTCATCAATATTGCCATAATTGTGTCAGTGAGCTGTAACAAAAGTATTCAAATAAACAACAGCAATAAACAGAAACAGAAAAAAATAACAAGAAAAAATAGAAACAATCCAGGTCTGCAATGCTTATGTTTTAACATTTCTTAATTTATTTCAGGCAGAAACACGCTTGGTATTGTTAAGCAACAATAAAATGCTGTCTTCGATGCATTTGATGCGTTTCTGAAGATTCCAAGATTAGAGTGATTGTATTTAAAAAAAGCGTTTACGATTCAAGCCGGAAAATGTGTTCTAAGGCGTTTACAGATTAAATGCATTTTACCAGTGAATAACGAATTGTTTGAAGTTTACAGTTTCAATTCAAACAGTAAACAGGTAAATGTCTGAAGGCAACAGTTTCTTGGGACTTTCCTGTGTTTACTGTGTTTACTTGTGTAGGAATGCTGTAGAGATCCATCCTGCTGGCCAATGTAAACGCTTGTTAAGAGGTTGTCTAAATTATAATTGCACGTGCGGGTGATCAAACGTCCAGGTGAATTGATGTGCTGCATGATGATGTGTTAATGTGTTTGAAAGTGTGAACAAGTAAATACATATTTTTTACTTGACGATGTAAAAGAAACAATAAAGCAGGGATTGTCTGTTTATGCAATTAGAAGACGCACTAAAATGTAAATAATAACGTTTGATGCGATCGAAATAAGTATATTAAAGGATACATGTTTACTTATTTTATGCATGGACGTATGGGCATGCATATGTACTTTGTTGGGATCTTTCTTGAGACTGAAACTAAATCATGTCATGTACCAAAATCATGTCCAATGTACACAAACAATATGAGGCATGGATTGTTGAAATAAGTGTGTACACTGTTAACTACGACCATGCATAGGTATTTCCTTATATGTTAGTTTTTCCTGTAAAGAAATACTTAAACACCATTAGATTGTCCACTTCCAAATAAGTATGTCCGTGTCTGCGGATGAACATAAGTGCAGCCTCTGTCTGCAATACTATTTGCATTCAACTTTTGTAAGCTGGCTACAAGACCCATAGGACACAAGTTAAATACCTGTATATATTTGACCCCCGCCCCAGGAAAACCTTAAACAGTGACGTGACGTCAAATTTTGGGAAATTCAAGGTTGAACGTGACGTCATACTTTTACATGCTCAGCAGACAAATACGATCTGATTTTTTCACACTAGTCCGGTAGTTAGGCGAAGTGTGCTAAAGAAGGATGTTACAATGATTTCCTTTGTTGTTTAACAAAAAAAAACAAAACGGTATTTATCCTGCATGAGAATTGAAACACAAAAAATGGGATATTACAAATCAATTAATAAAGAACGACTTTGTAAAGCTCTTATATCTTTTTCAATCAAATTTGTGTTTTTTATATTTTTTAATCCATTTTATCAAGTATTGTTGCAAACAATAAAACAGTTGGTTTTCTTTGAACCCAGGTACAAATGCCAGGACTGACCATTTTTCCTTTCCTTTTGTAATCTTTAACAGTTTATTACAGAAAAAAGAACTATTAAATTATTGAATAATTGTCACTCCTTAAAGATGTCGAACATAAATTAATTGTTTTAAAATAATGCTGTTTTTGGAAATTAATATTATTTTGTTAATGTTAACAGCAGTGGTAGTGGTGGTATAAGTATAACTTTTATTATTATTATTATTATTATTATTATTATTATTTAAACTAGTAGTAGTTATTGTTGTAGTTGTTGTAGTTGTTGTTGTTCTTCTTGTTTTTGCTCTTGTGAAGAATGTGAAAAGTGGGAAAAAGAATTCAAAAGAAAAAAAAGTAGAAAATGTGGTGGAATAATAATCTTTACACCTTTATAAACTCCATTGTATAGAGAAAGGGAGATCCCGTACCCGACTGGTAGAATCGCGGACTAAATGTAGCAATTTTGTCCACCTGACCTGCGGTTCGCCGGTGGTTCTACCCAGACATTTTCGGAGGTGTTCCTTGAGCCAGACGATCTGAACGTCGCTAAAATGACTTTGATTGTGTCTCTGCAATGTTATGCTTAAAAAAAATGGAATTTCTTCTAACCACAACTACACAAATCTTGGATCAGCTCGAAATACATATTAAAGGAAACAAACGTTAATTATTCTTTAAATCAGCTTGTCCGCGTGAACGTGTACGTGTGACATTAGTTCGGAAAACTGTATGACAATATTTAATGGATACCCGTTGTGTGCATTTATCTGCGGGCACACACGTTCGAGAGATCTAACTACGACATTTTCAATGCTAAATGCATCAAAAACTCAATGTATCTTCACCTCATTGAATATTTACATCTTTAGTTGTAAATAGTTGCATTAGTATCCGAATACTACACTAGTTTATTTACACAACAAAAGAAAATACTGTGGGCAGCTATACGGCAAAATAAAAAAAATGTTGGTTTCGCTTATGGCGTATGACTTCCGGCCGTCACATAAAGACAGAGCTCATGATGCAGGTGTCTGATCAATACTGACTGGTGCCCCGCAGATGGTGGCATACGTGTACATAACGATGCACAAAGATCTCGATAAATTGAAAGATGTCACACAATCATCTAGTAACAATATGTACTTTGTTCCCTTTCTGGTCCTGGTATAACTGTCAGACATATGCGTAAGGTTTAATTTATAACATGAATTTTGTTGCAATGCTATGCATTATAAAAGCATAAACTCGACTTCACAATAAACAAGGGCTAACTTAAATATATGATGAACTTTTGTAAATCGAATTTTGGTGGAATTTTACTTATGTTTCGATCTTGACATACCGAATTAAGCTTGCCAGTTAACTTTATTTTTTAAATTTAAATACAGTGTAAATCTTACTAATACGCCTTTTTTATGATTTATATCATGTAACGCTAAATTGAAAACCTTTGCATTATATCCATGTGGAACGTCGTCAGGTCATTTTGTCACTTCATGTTGCCACTTTTGGTGCAATGGTCATTTCACAAAAATGATCATAATTAATTTACTTTGATAAATAAAATTAAAATTTTTGTTACATATAAAATACAGAAACAGAAAAACAATCTAAAATCGAAATTTGGTCACTAAGTTCTCTTCTAGAGCGCCGCTCATTTCTTTTTGATTATTAACACACAAAACATAGTGTCATAAATCACAGTGCTAAGTAATTAGCCCACACGTTAGCAGTTAAGTGACTGGTTTATACTACTTCGTCCCTAACCAGGAGCATAACCCGGTTATAGGTTGTATTTAGTTTACAGATGTAGAGGCAAATAAATAGACGTACGGGTGGACGGACGGCGGCCAGGTGTCTATGCGTGCGAGCGGGCAGGCAAGAGAGAACAAGAAGAGAGCAAGTATTAATCATGGTATCTTTTCCATAGATTCCACACTTAAAGAAAACACATCTTGTTTACAGTCTTGTTCACTGCTTTATAAAGTGTAAATAGAGTGCAAATACGCATTTCTACACTTTTTCGCTATATGAAGGTTTCTATTTAAGTATGGTGGCATCAAAGGATTGACATATTTAAGACTGTCATTTGTATATTGAATCATACATATCTTCAATCTAAGTTAGAAGGTAAGATTAAAGGACGTATGTATCTTGTCCAGTCTTAATTATTGACTATACACTTGGTTGATCTTTCTTTCACCTATTTATAAATAGTGTACGTGTGCATTTATCAAACTGTTTATATGCACAATGAAACATGTAGATACGTTGTTGCGAACCGACACGTGTCAATCACATCTGTTGGATAGAATTCGTGTATATCGACCATTAAAGTTCACACACGCATGCTTAATAAAGATGATGCCCTCCTCTTCCAACGACTTCCATGAAAATGGAGTGTATGCAGAAAATGGAGAGCAAACTGAGGCTATGACTCATAACGTATTTTAAAAATCTATACATAGCAATTATTATAGCCATTTTTCTTTTACTGAATTTTATACACAATTACATGTATTTTGCTAATATCCTGCTTAATGTGAATTCAGTTTGGCGTAATGTAAACATTAAAATACATGCAATATTTTTCTGATGTCTTTAAATGGAGATCACTTTACCAAAATCATACCAATCATTAACATGATTGTTTTCACAAAACAAAAGTTTTGACTGTCTGCCCTCAGTATTATTGTTTTCGAACTTACCAACAAAATTAAATAGATTTGTGTCAGCGTAATCTCGACACCGTCAATTGTAGAGACTTTGCTAAAATATTCGAACACATATAAAGCTTAAAGTTTGCCAGAACACGTGTATAAAGAAAAGTAAATGACTCCGCGCGAGATTTTGCTTAAACGTATCTGTATATATTACATTATTGTGAAAACAATAGGATATGTCACAATCATTATTAAGTGAGAACGTGTTATTCTATACTTTTAATAAATCCCATCTATCGAGAAAAGCTTATGCATCTGCTGGCAGGTAAGTTTTACCATTGTTATAACAGACTATTAATTATTAAAAAAAGGAACAGCATTGAACTATTTCTTCATGATACGATTCAATCTAACAATAGACGACTAACATATTTTTGTTATATTAGTTTTGGTTAATCAGACTAAAAGCATCACAACCGGAGGCTGGACACAATCCCCCACTCACCACTTGTATTTCTCTAAGAAGACTCAATCTTTGTGTGGATATTACAAGGCGGACAATGTCCCCTCAAATCACTCCCCAAAACTTAGTTTTGTACTGCGACATTGTCTTTTGAATTACAGTTAATTCATAAATCGAAACATAATTACACAGTTTATTTAGTTGCAACAGAAAACATAGTATTACGGAGAGGGGGCTTCTGTCTGCATAGGAAAATTCACGAGAGGGATTCTGTCCGACTTGGAAAATTCAAGGGCAGTGGGAATTCAGTCCATTAATGCCAAAATGACCAGAAGGGATTTCGTCAGGGGAAGCTCGGCGGATGTTGTCCTACACCCCCACAACCAGTACTAGGGAACCGAATCTGCAAACGCATCGAATATCTGACTGTCTTAGCATGCTGATAACAAAAATAATAAGACGGCATTGTTCGTAAGTAGGTTAAAAGCTTTCAAACCTGTATCAGTAAGTTAATCTTCATTTAGGATAAAGGATCTGGAATAATTTAAGACTGTAAGAAGATGGAATCATTCATTTCCTTAGGAGAAACACCACCATTGATGCATTTTTATCAGGGAATGTCTGACCTCTTTTCTAAATATCACTACATTTGTTATGTCTGCAATAAATCACATGCGCAATAAGGACGACAAATTGACTTATTTTCTCAAATAAATATATTTTTAGCAAATAATAGCATTAAAACTTCTACTCTTCAAATGTTAATACAACGGTAAGGACTTTATCTCGGAAATGTACTACAACTGATTCGCTTAGAGTCAACATTACTTACACTCAGTATTTTATTCCGAAACAATAATACGGCAGTTATTTTTCTAATGTAGCTCATAGCACAACTTAAAAATAAAAAATGCTATATGAGTTTTTTATTAATAGGCAACATCTACAAGAAGATTAAATCGTATGCAGAGTAATTTAGCAAACCGACACAATTGTATCCTTTTTCCAAGAGATTACCCGTGAACGTGTTAGAATGTAAATAAAACTTTTGAACGTGTTAGAATGTAAATAAAACTTTTGATTATTGTGTATGGTGTTATTAATGAATCGCTCAGGCTTGCGTACTTTGTCATTGTTACTATTCATTTATCTGCGATATATCAAGGATATATATTTCCTTGGATTAAAGGTGCTAAAATAAGACTGCTTTAATTATAATTTTTAGAACGTTTTCTTTAAATGATATTTTAGAATTAATGCTTTTGTACAAGGACATTATTTTTCCAATTGTAAATGTCCGTTGAATCGAAATATATATACATTAAATATCGGCTCATTATCTCATTGACGTTTTATGACTATCCGCTGACATCTGGATTGATGCAAACAGTGAGGCACCCCCTGTCATACAATACAGCATCGCATTGTATTTCGTCATAAGGAGATGCAAGGAAAACATTAGGCTTAAACGTTCCTTAAATCCTTTCATTTTAATAATTCTGTTTGATTAGAAACAAACAATTAAAACTTAAATATACATGCATTCGAATCTAGTGCCTAATCTTCCTCGACCTGATACTTTAGTCTTTACAGGTACCATCAGAAGCATACAGTCACACATACGTACTATCTGCAACATATAGTCACACACACGTACTATCTGAACCTAACGTCTCGCGCACATACTCTTTGAAATCTAAAGTCACACACTCATACTTTCTGAAACCTAACGTCTCGCACAAGTATAATCTGAAACCTAACGTCTTGCACACATACTATTTGAAACCTATAGTCACACACACGTACTATCTGAAACCTAACGTCTTGCACACACACTATTTGAAACCTAAAGTCACACACACGTACTATCTGAAACCTTATGTCACACACACACGTACTATCTGAAACCTAACGTCTTGCACACACACTATTTGAAACCTAACGTCTTGCACACACTATTTGAAACCTAACGTCTTGCACACACACTATCTGAAACCTAACGTCTTGCACACACACTATTTGAAACCTAAAGTCACACACACGTACTATCTGAAACCTTATGTCACACACACGTACTATCTGAAACCTAACGTCTTGCACACACACTATTTGAAACCTAACGTCTTGCACACATACTATCTGAAACCTTATGTCACACACACGTACTATCTGAAACCTAACGTCTTGCACACACACTATTTGAAACCTAAAGTCACACACACGTACTATCTGAAACCTTATGTCACACACACGTACTATCTGAAACCTAACATCTTGCACACACACTATTTGAAACCTAAAGTCACACGCTTAAACTATCTAAAACCTAACGTCTTGCACACGTTCTATTTGAAGCCTTAAGTCACACACCTATACTATCTAAAGTCCTAACGTCTCGCACACATACTATCTAAAGTCACACACTTATACTATCTGAAACCTAACGTCTTGCACACGTCCTATCTGAAAACTAGTCACGCAGACGTACTATCTAAAACCTTAAGTCATACACACGTACTATCTGAAACGTAACGTCTTGCAAGTTGCACAAGTACTATCTGAAACCTAACGTTTCGCACAGGTACTATCTGAAACCTAAAGTCACACAGTAATACTATCTTAAGTCTAACGTCTTGCACACGTACTATCTGAAACCTAGTCACACAGACGTACTTTCTAAAACCTAAAGTCACAAACACGTACTATTTGAAACGTAACGTGTTGCACACGTACTATATGAAACCTAACGTCCCGCACACCTACTATCTGAAACTTTAAGTAACACACACTTACTTTTTGAAACCTAACGTCTCGCACACGTACCATCTAAAACCTAAAGTCCCTTACTTAATAGTGCATCACAATGTTGCTTTAACGCATCTTAACAAAGCATACAAATGTTAGTATACTTGATGCCTCTAAATCGAATGTTAAATTCAGACAGGATAATCACACATTGCTAGAAAGCTTATCCATGGTAAAATGGGCTTTGCAAGCCAACATTACCATGCATGGTGTCATGAAGCTGGCGTGTTTTAGTATCTATTCGAAACAAATATTTAATAAACATTATAGACCTCATGTTTCAAATCGGACAAAATAGCACACACACTTTGTAAAAAGCTTAATTGAAAATGTTTAACACATAAGAAGTAAAATGCAAAAATTATCAAAATATGTTTCATTTAATAACGACACTTCATTTGTCCATTACTAGAGAGTTATTTACTGGGACTTCAAAAATGTTACCGAATAAAGCTACCATCGTTATTTTTCGTATTAAACAGTATAGCAATTTTACGGCGACTGCTGTTTTAGGCGACTTGGCTAATTCTTTGTAACATTTAATAACATGAGTTAAAATAAGTCATATTCCTGAAGAAGACCAAATCAGTTTACAGTTTCGCACTTATTATAAAGTGTTTCAAAGCCTAAGGTGAAGTATGTTTACATAAACCAATGATCCAATCAGTGTAGGTGTAAATGACGTAGTGAATAATTTGCCTGCTTTGTACACGAAACAACCGCGTTTTGTTTGTTATGACGTCTTTGAGCATGTGATTGAGGATGAACTGTCCTAAGTATGAAGTCTTTAGCTTACCATCAGGCCTAGTTTAAAATTCTTGAAGCAAAGTTTTATTTTATTACCCAACTAATTTAAAGTTCTAGCCACGTACGTATTTGATATCATTTTTATTTGTTGGGTAGCGATTGTTATATTCTTCAGCAAATGCCATATGCAGATCGATTCATTTCAATAGGAAAATGGAGAATCAAGTACCTAATGTCAAACAAAACGATGTTTGTGATGTTTGTTTACCTAATCCCAATCTGTCGGTGACGTTTATGAGGCAGACTTGATACCGCCACCTAGTGTTTGTATATGATAGAATCGACTAAATTGTTAGCTATAAACAATATAAGTACGTTTTACGTTTGTTTCGTTTTAACGTCAACTGTCAACATTTCCAAACTATTGTTGCATTGTTTATTGATAGATCTACGCAAACCTATTTACAGTCGATGACGCGACATTGTGGTTAATTACATTTATGTATTTCAGTTTACTAAACTCTTACTGAAATGGTGGAAACTAAAATAAAATTTGCCTAATAAAATGTGCAGGTATGAGTATAATTCTAGCAGCAAGTCTGGTGGGAACATTGCATTTAAGGCATTTGTTACTATGGTATTCTTCATATAAGTCACTTAGCAAATGCCCATTTAATGTAGGACTGTTTAACATATTGCAATTAAGGAAAAGGGAAGCTGATTATATCTTATGAAAGAGTGCAAATTACCTGAAAAACGAATTAAACGTTACTTGCGTCAAAACGTGAAACGTGAAACGCAGGAACAGTAAAATACATTATGTTGAAAAAATGCACATTTTATGTGTACATTTGTATGTATTTAGCTATGAGAGGTTCAAGTAAGAGCTACATCACTTTGCTTCTTAATTATGAAAGTATTACTGTCTCCCGATGTGGTTTAATACAATACGACTCATTGTATCTAGAACCTTTGTTGAACAATGGATTGATGATGGCAGGCATATAAGATGTTTGTACGTGGCTGAAAAAAAATGTAAAATACGAAACAGGCATGAACTGATATATATATTGTAATATAATTTAAAGAAACACAAAAGAAAAGAAAACAACATCATCGTTTAGCACCAAAGAGACACGATCTTGTGAATGTGATACGCACGCTGTTCTATTATTTATATATTCCTTAAGATAAATGGTATTTTATGATTGCATTACATGACTTGTATTGAAATGAATTTGTATAAAATCATTGTAATATTTTAATACCATTAAGTTTCCTGATAGGGAACTAAATTCAGACCCTCGTTTATATTCTTATGTCTAAAGTAATAAAAACATTAGAATTAAAACAACACACTTCATGCTTAATCTGAACATTTTCCATTGTCTAAAACACAACCGTTCTTGATTATCGTCACTCATGAATGTCAGATGGACCACCATTGTAAACTAGCTCACATTTCAAAAGCAGTATGCAAAATTACACCCTTACTGAAAGGTTGCTAAAAACAACACATGCATATATAATGTTCGTTTGTACTTCAACATATTGCAAAACACATAATTAAGCAATCAAAAGTAGATGCGAGTGATTCGTACCAATGAGTGCAATTTTTATATACATGTGAACTAGATAATCTTAAATATATTTTATTGTCATATCAATATTTACGGTACTGTTGCTTTTGCTTTTACAATGGCGATATAAATGATAAGGTATTTGAGCAAGAAGCTCTTAAACGCAGTGACGTAGTAACTAGTTTATGGCACCAAATGTTGTTACAACAAAGTCTTAGGTTTTACAAATTTAGGAAGTCCTCTTCAAAGGTTTGAGAAACTAAAGTCAGCAAATGTATTGGTTATGTTTACAATTCGGAAATGGACAATTTTACAATACAATTAAAGAAAAGTACCCAATGGACACTGGACATACCGTTGAAACTTCATGACAACGCTGACTTAAAATCAAAATTTTGTAAGTCGCCGTTCCATCCTTTTATGTCCTTTCGTCTGTGCAGTCGAGTCATGCCCATTATAAGTGAGACAATTTGTGCAGTCTGTATCGAATTATACTTACGATTTCACTGTAGCTACAATTTCAGGATATTGCCTTTCTTTATCGTTTTTCTTGACATTTGCCGATTCAACCTAAGCCTATGACAGTTATGTAATGATATCTGCCTCTTACCTCTCACTGTCACTGCAGATATATTATTTGAAACTGCACATCTAAACGTGCTTTTTTTACAACATACGAAGCGCTATTATATACAATAACGATACTGATAAAAGGTGTGTCTGTATGTGGATGCATACGTGTCTGTGTGGTTTTCAAAACCTAGTTGTAAAAAGTATTTTTATAGGAAATTTCATATTTTCTATTTACACACACACACACACACACACACACACACACACACACACACACACACACACACACACACCACACACACACACACACACGCACGCACGCACGCACGCACGCACGCACGCACGCACACACACACAACACACACACACACGCATTCTTACAATCACATAATATCCAGGCAATCAAAATGTAAACATTGCTTTGAATATTTATAGCAGATATCAAGCATGACTTCCATAAGGACCACATCGTCAGCTGCTGTTGGAGAGCACACCGTTTCATCAAAAACGTAGAAACCATGACCACTTTAACTGATGCGGTGATAAAGGAATTATATGTGATACAAAATGGCGGAGCATTTCTCATACTGATGTGTCTATTGTCTAACACAGAACCAGCGTGATGTTGGGTCTAGGAACCTCAGGAACACAGCTTATCATGCTGGTGTACATTTTTCTGTCAGCTAGAAGAGTTGTGTGGTTCAAGCTGCAAGTTTTTATATTAAAACACCATGCCATACAACAAAATACCTCAGTAGGCTTAGTTGTCAGATTTTGTTACTGACAACAAAGAAAGAGTTTATTTATGCATGTAACGAAAAAACAACAACCAAGAACAAGCAAGATACATGTATGATAGAGAAAGGAAAAAACAAACAATTGAACATTAATGCAGTAGAAGCACTGTAAAAATAAAGCAGATAGATTTTAAAGATATGACATTTAAAATGTGATTGGCATATCATCCGTAACTAAAGCATGTTTTGGACTTCTTGAATTTGACCTCCTGGGATTATGGAGGCGTTCAAGGAAACACAGTCAGTGAATAAATAACAAACATGACGAGCACAATGCATGGTATTTGTCGTTGTGAACGTTATGTCGTTATCTCAACAACAATTGCACCATTCACGTTTCCTAGCCACTGGAGTTGCATTTCTACACGAACGTGGTTATGTGTTTGAATTACTTAAGTAAGCTGATATTAAAAAAAAACGAAAACGAAAACACATTATGTGATTTACTTTTTATACCATCTACTTTCAATGAAACTATTTGACTTTATTTTTCATAGGAAACACACACTTATATAAATCGAACATTATTCAAAGAATGTTAAATGTACCATTAGCTAAACGTGAGCACCATTACAAAGCCTGCAAATAGTTGTATACAATAATTAATAATGAAAACTGTTTAGTCAACGCATATGTAAAAAAAGTTAGAGTTTTGTCTATAGGCATGTATATTCAATAATATTAAATAAGTATAACGACTTATCCACGAATATAATCATATATGGTAAATCACAGTGTTCATATCAACTGTCAAATGTATCGAAGAAATAATACTAGTGAAACTGCTACAGTGACAACATTTTAACGGATATAAATAAAGCTATAAGTAACATTCGTATTATAGTGTATTGCTTTTACCCATACACATGTAGCTATTTCTGTAATTTTAATTAATGTTCTTAAAATGTAACAAACTGAAAACGTTCCAAATTTTGAACCAAAGGGACAGTACATTTATAAACAGTGCTTACCTAAGAATTGGCTTTTGAAAAGTAAAAGTATTTATTAAATTACTATGCATTATTAGCCCTGTAAATTGTTTTCTGCCTGGCATAATAATGCTGTGGCATTTCAAATAAGCGGGCCAATATCTATATCCCTATCCGGCCCGGGGCCGAAAAGTCGTATAGATATAAAGACCGCATTTTGGGCAATTTGATTGGCTGCTAGAGCAGGGCAAAAAGTCATATAGATTTTAGTTGAAATGGCGGCCATCTTGCATTTTAGTCGATTGAAGATACTTTTGCTGGAAATGTTCAAACCTTAAACCATGTTTGACAACATGGAATAATTTTTAAAAATATGGTGGTATGTAACCTTACGTACCGATAGCCACAGATTTAGGATTTTCATGACAGTGAAATTTACATGCACACAAAAAACGACAGCAGACGATAGCACTCAGACATAACATTTAAAACATTTAAAATGAAACTGAATTAGATTATAAATAGTTATTTAGTAAAATAGTCAATATATAAGTGATTTTATATAGGCCCTGTTATTTGACATCGGGACAGTCGTATTGGCCCTCGGCTTCGGCCTTGGGCCAATACGACTGCCCTCGGACAAATAACAGGGCCTATATAAAATCACCTATTTATTAACATATGATATAAACTTGAAACAAGCTTGTGGAAATTGCTGCCTGATTTATTTAATCTTAATCTTCTCTTTTCCATCAACGTAATTAACACATAGCATTCATGTGTTCAACCAGTGTTATCTTATATAACTAAAATTTGGATAGTTTTTTTTGTCAGAAATAATATAATTTTAAATTTTCGAAAGTGTCTCAAAATAGTGTTTTATTTGCTATGACATACTTTAGAACGAATCTTCTATTATTCACTAATTTTTGTTGACGCACGTGTGTTTCTTAGTTGTTATAGGAAACGCACCTGTAACAGTTTTATGAAGGCAGTTTCTTCTTTTACTTAAGCTACTTAAAAATGTAGATCGTGTTTCTCTCGTTTGTAACATCACAGAAGTTTATATTTGAATTAGAGTGTAAATAATACATCTTCAGCTTGATCTTGTAATGTGTCGACAACGATTTGAGCACCTAAATTTTATTAAACCACCGAAATAAATAGGCACGCAATAGATATTAATTTAATTATCATCCGTGCATGATTTTTGCAATAAATATATATATAAGACAAGGTCCTATGAGAATTGAAACATATACAAAAAAAAAACAAAAAAACACAGGACCGAGGTATTCACTTGCACGCCAAATGTAAAAATGAGAACAAATCTGTGATGAGTCATTTAGCAATAAGAGCAAACCCGACAGTTACCGCCTTGGAACGTTCAGTCGGCAATATGGACCGACTGGGGTGCTTAAACCGGTTTTACAGAGCTCTAACCTTGCACTTCCTGATGGGTTTCTCAAACGGAAGCAATGAAAAGAAAACCGATCCATTTGAATACATGTAAGAATGCGCGTCAGATCTTCAGTTATATAGACATTAACCTTTGACTTGTTGCATAAAGTAGCAATACAACAAACAGTTCAGTTATGTCGGATGGTAGAGAATGGTGTTTCAATTATTTGTTGGTGATTTTCTACGTCGAACCCGATGTGATCACTCATTATCATTATTAGAGAATTCGATATCACATTGTTTTGTTAAATTCAGGAAAATGCCGTCATTTGTGTCTTTCATAGGATAGGTGAATAAGAAAAGGTCCTATCAAAATGTTCACAGATATTTAAATTTTATCTACCAGTAGACAAAGGCAAACAAGGTAAATGCAAATGTGACAAAAACGCAGAGACGAGACATAACACACATAAAGAAAAACCATCACTTACCGCCTTGGTACGCCAGATATATGAAAACACAATGGTCTCTAGTGTTCCTCTTCTTCAACTTTATCAAAATCAGTTTAGTTCTTTCATATTAAAGACCTTTTTAGATCGTTCATTTTCAGTCCCTTTTTCATTGTGTGACTCGCAATTAATATCTGATAATGATTGGGTCTTGTATTTTACCGATGTTGTGATATGTTCTGTGAGTATGGCTTTAACTCGCTACCCGATGTTGCGTATCAGAGTTTGGATGGTTGATTAAATAATTTGGTTGTTGAGAGGATCACAGGGCAGCTCGGTCATAAATGTCTTCCAGGCGAACATAGAAAATGTGTTGAAGTATGTTCTCATTTTTTGTCAGAATGAAACAGAATCTATGGTCGGAAGGACACGTACTTCAAACAAACACAGTTTAACACACTGTCTAGGTAGACTATGTTTATTAGAGACAAACTGACACAGCCAAATATACTTACACACAGCTTGCAAGAATTGCTAAATATTGTGAGAAATATTATGCAGTACAGAGGAAAAACAACCGATTTTGCTGCCTTTCTTTTTTCTATGGAAGCACAAACAGTCAGAAGAGGATATTTGCAATATGACAGCAGAAAAACCTGAATAATAAATTTACTGATTGTAAGTTTATAGATAAATAAATAAAATGGCTCCGAATTACATCAAAACACAATACTGACAGCTTATTGGAGAGCGGTCGATTCTGTCAACCATTCCTACATGATATTCTGAAGTACAAAGATCGACAGTCACAGTAATGACACTCCTGTTAGACACTTTGTCTTCTAGTCTCTGGAATACAACTGATAAATATCAAGCGTCATTTATTTGTCCAGTTTCTAAAAATAATATGTATAAAATGTTCACAGGAGTGTTTGTCAAGACTCATAAACATACTGCAAGTGTACATAGTGTAATAAGTCTAAATAAGCCGATCGCTTATTTCGATATGAAAAGGTCCTATAAAAAATACCACAGATACTTAAATTTGAATTACCTCTGAAACCACCTCTTAAATGTGAACTAAGACAAAAAGGGTGAATATCAAAGTGGCAAAATCACAAGAACGAAATAATACACAAAACAGCAGTTACCGCCTTGGACCGGCCAGTTCTAAAAGTTATGTGTGCGCGCGTGCGTGCGTGTTTGTGCGTGTGTTGGTGTGTGTATATGTGTTTGTGCGGAGCGCTTTAACCTCGCTCTTTCTGAAGGGCTATTGCTATCCGATTAACAGTGTAAATAAAATATCCAATCAAAGTGAGACAACTTACAGTAAGCACCTGCACCGGGAGTTAAATCTTATAAAAGAAACTTCTATACCGATAAAGTAATATAATACACTATCGACACATGTACAATATGTACAACAGGTAACAGTTTTGTCATTATTAAAATTTATTCATTATTTTAGATCTACTTCAACAAATTGCGAAGTCAATATTTGAATTGAACTGACATTACATATAATAGCTGATCGTGTAATTATTGTTATTATTATTTGGTTTATGAAAGGTTCATGCTAGAATCTGCTTAAGATGCGAATGGGTACAAATATACTTAATATAGATATGTCAAACTAGAACTCGATTGCGTGCTTCATACATCCGCAAATTGCTTTTTACCAGATGTCACTCATTATAACAATTAATACGAGTTATGAGAATCTAGATATGTCATACTTAACACCGTTATTGGACGATGACCAGAGTGATGATAATTATTGTCAAAGTTTATGAGTGATTTATTCTAGATGAGTTATATTGTTGCTGACGGAAGTGCTGAAACTTGTGTTTTAGTATGCATATTTTCCTCAAAACCAAATGTCTTCATACAAAGAGACCCTTGTTATTATCCAATTAAGAAAAGTTTGTAATTCACTTCTCAATTTAAAGAAAATCAGACAACGTTGCAATAAAAGTGAAAATATAACTATATGAAGATAAACAATTAAAACAAAATTTCAACTCCCGTGAAGTCAGGTGCCATTTTAATGCACCTCTGTTATTTTCCATAAAATATGCTACAAAATAATTTCGCATTGTTTTGATTGTTTTATAAGATAATAGGTTAAACAAAAGTAGAGGCAGAGTATTGCTCAATACGACAGCTACAGGATGCCGCTTCACAGACCTATTTACGATTAGAAAAATAGACGTTTTTAGGGTTTTGTTGATCAAAAACTGAAAGCTGGCTGTGAATACCATTATGTATATTTGTCTATAATCATAATGATATGAATTATACGAATTATAAATATCAAATAACTTTTGTGTACATTTATCGCTCTTGAATTGTTTGAATGTTCTCTTCCTAATATAGACATATACAAATACATGGTGTGGGCTAACACAATTCGTCACACGGCTTCCAGCGTCGCAAGGTTATAGTTATATTGGAAATATGGAATATGTGTCTAAATATGCCTGATAAAAATATGTATCGTATTGTCCTTAATTTTATGTGTTTATTAATAGTTCCTCTATTGAACTGTCAACATTATGAATGTGTTACACATAAGTCTAAATTCATATTCAATTTCAAGCAAAATAGAAACCGAGACACTAGAAGAATTCACTTTATGCATATGTTACTAGTCTTATTTATAGATACGAATGCATGTTTCTTTGTAATGCATGCCAATATCAGATTCCTAGACGACTTTTTCTATGAATAATAAACAGAAAGAAAAAAACCTAATACCATTACGATATACCGAATATGAAAGCGACATTACTATTTTGCAACATTGTCTGGGTTACCATCATTATCTTATATATTATTGCCACAATGGTATGGATTGCAAATGTATCAAGTCTACCGGAGTGTCATTATTGTTCGAGTAACAAAAGCGCATTCATGTTAATAACAATAAATAGCCAAAAGAAAACATTTGATGAGACATTATAAGGCCTTGATATGTCTGGAGCCCGATCAATTTACATTGTATTGTAATTAATGAACAACGGTAGACTTAAGAAGTTGAATACCTTAGTAAACTAAGTCTTAACTATGAGCACTGGGATGTGAAATATATACACATTGCTTACTTGTGAAAATATCTGAAAATGTGTCATGTATATTTATTTAAAGTAACATTGAACTGCTGACATTACAAGCAATATCGAAGCAAAAAAAGTTCTCTCGTTTAAGAAGCATGTTGTAAATCTCATAATAGTTAACTTACTGTTCTGTAAGTTTTATAGTGTTACATGTAGTTTACTTAGTCAATTATTGAAAATAATGTTATGTTTAGGAGTTATCGGACTCGAAAGCTATAACTGTTTAAGAAAATGTCTTGTCTAAAATTATGAAAAAAATACGAAATGTGTTTCCTTTTTTGGGTATTCCAACACAACACTTTAATTTATTTAAGAGATTCGTATATTAAAAAAACTACTATTTGTCGAATACTATGTAATACAGATTATTGGTTTTTCGTCAATTTTAATATATGCACAATGCATATACATGTATAATATATATTTACATGTATTTCTTTCTTGGTTTTTCAAATTAATTTTATAAAATAAACCAAACACGCATAATGTCTAAACCGGATAAACAGTGACACAGAAATATCTTCAATTTTAAAGAATTTGATAAAAAAATATCTATTAATCTAGCTTTTCTTTATGACTGTAAACTTATTTTTGAATTGTCCAAAAAACTTTTAATGCTTTTTGTGTATATTGTTATGACGGTTGTTTAGTAAAAACAGGTAACGACTGATCTATCTCGCAAGCTCTGAAATGAATAAAAACTCGAGTCTGTGGACATATGTCATAATTAGTAAGATTTCATTCTTAAATTTTAACTCTAACATATGCCAATTAAAAACTGCATCTGATTTTATTACATGTTGTATAAGAAAAATAAACATGCAAGATAGAACATGGGTAATGATGGCTGTCATACCACATTGTCACGATTACCAATTTGTTTCTGCTGCAATTAAATCAGGCAATAATTTTAGTACAACAACGGAATGACGAGTGAATTGGACCCAGCTGATGTATAAATATAGCCAGTTAAGAGAAGATTAGCATGGCGTTTCTGTTGAATCTCAAACAAACTTTCAATGAATAGCCGACAATAATTTGTTTGCGGTTGGTTAGTTTTGAACTAGATATGGTATGGTCAGTTTGAATGCAATATTACTGCTATTAATATGCCTACTGCTGACTGTTGCTTCAAACAAATATTTGAACACAAAGCTATGTTATTATGTTGATGAAATCAGATATGCAAGAAAATTCAAGGTTAAACATCATGACCACATTGATGAGCTTACATCTCATCAAACATCTATATAAGCTACCCGTTGTGGATTATCCGCCAGTGCCTTTATATACTGCAGGTCAACAAACAATATTAATGTGACAATTCGAAGCGTACAATAAACATATACGGTACGTTGCAGATTTATAGGGTTTAATATCTACGAACATGCAAGGACAAAAACGAAAGTGTTTGCAATTCAGTTGAGTCAGCCAGGCAATCATTTACAAATTATTTGTGTGTTATTAAGCACTTGTGCCGTTTCTTAATAACGTAAATTGTCATTAATTTTGTGACATTTTAAATACTGTATGTGGATTTATAGGGAAAAAATGAAAATTGCCATTGCAGTCAGAATGGACAGATAATATTTAAATATTGTTCATGAATTCAATGAGGTGTGTGGTCCTGGCCATTCGTGGTAGGGTAGAAACTGTTTTGCAAACTGTATATACTCCAAACATGTGCGTCCTTTGAAATAAGAGCAAGGAACCTTTCTTAAATCGTTATAATGGTTTCCTTAGTTTAAGTTATAATACGCACATTTACAATTTTACCAATTTTGAAGACAATAACTTAAATAAATGGAACTAAATGGAGCCTACATATATTGATGGCAATGTGAAAATCATGTACATAAACATTCAACAAATGCCGTACGATCTGCGTTAAGTCTTTTAACTTTTATGTTGCGAACAAGATTAATTGAAATACTATACCGATCTAAGGCATAACGCAGTCTCGAGTTTATTTCACAATTAATTTCAGACAGTAAGTATACAGTTGTTTTTATAGTTCCCACAAGAATGGGAAAGTAGAAATACATTTCCGTAAGTAATAGAAAAGATGAATGAATGTGATGTCTTGTCAATGAGGAGCAACCATTGAAACTATTATCGCTGCATGGGGATATATATATATATATATATATATATATATATATATATATATATATATATATATATATATATATATATATATATATATATATATATATATATATATATATATATATATATATATATATATATATACAGTGCACTCGCATTTTCTAGACTACTTTTAAGTCGATTTTTCTATAATAAAAATAAATGTATATATATATACAGTCGACTCTCTAATTTTTTATATATATATATCATTCTAGTATAAACGAAACCATTTTTAATGATATGAGAAGGCAAGCAAATCAGTCTGCCGTTTCAATTTCCGATATATTCTTATCAAGAGGACAACATGTTAATGATTGTGTCATAAATACAAGATGCATGCAATAAACATAGGTTTTATTAGACATCCTGCAACTGAGCGATCCATTGCCTAGTGTGCTTCTAAACACCTGGCATTTGGACAGAATAAACATTTGAAGACACTATAGGTACACAGTTTTACATGCCAAGTACAACATGATCGATGCAAATATTAATGCATAATTAATTAATATTATATATATTAATATTGTTTGTTAAATAATTATGTGATATGATATTCAGTACATAAATGCGATGTGCCGTACTTAAAAAAATATCAATAACTACCTAATTTTTATTTTTCGTAATCGTTTCCATAGGACTACGTCTTGTTTTTGTGTTGGCTGGAGTTATGAAACATTTGATGGTCTCAAGGTAATTGTCAATAGTAAATTTGTAATTCATGAACAAAATACTAAAGGTTTTAAACATAAATATTCGCTGGAATACATGTTATCAGATACACATCTCAATTCGGTCAGAATGTGATTAAATATAATTAACTGCAGATTCGTAAAATAAGATAATGTAGATGATAGTGCCATAACCTTGATTAATATGTCTTAGACATATCTTAAAAATATTTATAAATTTAGCATTAACTGACGCAAGAAGTTCCCTGCAATGTTGTCTGAGGAATTGTAATGCTACACGTAATTGTCTATGATGGGAGTACGCGTGAATTATTTCCTTGCCAATTTAAGTAACCGAATAATGGTTCTTACAAAGGTTGGGGTATTTTGGGCTTAAATGAAATTATAATGAATTTTGTACCCTAATCTTGCTGTCTGGTGTAGTTTATATATTCAGGAGTGAATACTAACTACCACAGGATTGCATGCATTAGTCACTTATGTTGATAAAATAATTCAGTTACAACGCACAGATAACAATATTTTCAATTTCCAAGACCGGTGATTCAACCTATGTATACAGAAATAGAAATTGCACACACGAAAATAAAAAGAACGCAACATCATATGGTGGAATTAATAAGTAAATCACTGTTTACATTGCAACTTAACAGGGATACTATTCAAACCAAATTAGAAACATCCTTACAGTTACATGTATGTAATATTCCCACAATGCATTGCATGCAGATTTGAATATGTCCAATCAATCGATCGATAAAGCCTAATTAACAAAAGCACATGACAATGTATTCACATGAAAGCCAATGTAAAAGTAAGAATACATCTGCGATGAGTCATTCAACTAAAAGAGCAAACCCAACAGTTACTGCCTTGGGACGGTGCGTCGGGTCCGACTGGGAAGCTTAAACCGGTTTTACACATCTCTTACCTCGCACTTCCTGGGTTGGGTCTCAAATGCAAGCAATAATTAGAAAGACTTACATGTATCTATATGAATATAAAAATGCCCAAGCGCTGACGTTTTATTTGATAAGTTAGAACGAAAGAAGTGACGCCAATGAACAGTAATGTCCACATTAAAACGACACAAAAGTGTTGACTGTAAATGAACTTAATTTAACGAATCGTGAAAAAGGATCATCGAAGTGTAAATGGTCGTAGATTCATGTTCATGTGAAGATAAAATTGAGAAACTAAAGACCAATGTCCAATGTTGGTCAGAACATACTCGTGAAAACTCACTAAAAGCTAACATATAAATGACATCAAGGCGTTTAGCTTGTCAGAAAATGATTGATGTAACACGGGCATTTTCAATTACAGAAACTGACACATTTAACTATTTTTTTCTCGGTTCATCGGAACAGACCGTTGAGGACGAGATGTTAAAGTTATAAGTTTTATGAACAACATCTTGCTGTATTTTAAAACCGAACATGCATGAAGTGGGTGCAATTAAAATATCCGAATATATTGACGTTAAGATCACATAATAATAGCATTGTATGCTTCGATGACATTGATTTCAAAGTTTCAACTCGTTGTTAGCTATTAAAAAGAGTCATCGTGCAAGAGCAAGGCTTTGCATTATATGAACCACTTAAAAAAAGTTTTTTCCTTCTACGCCCTTATATATTACTACAATTTACGTGCATGTTTTAATTTAATGATGTGATAGTAATAATACCTTTTTAAATCGGAAATCTTCGGAAATCTATGGCAATTGATGTGGTATCACATCTTAAAGTAGGTCTGATATAGTTAATAATTACAGTCAACTCTCGTTATCTCAAAATCGGTTATATCAAATTTCCGGTTATGTCAAACTGTTTTCTACGGTCCCGTTTTTTTCCCTTTAGTTTCTATATATATCGACTCCGCTTAACTCAAATTCGGATGTGTCAAATTATCGGATATATCAAACTAAATTTTTTGTCCCCACAGGTATAAAACTGTTGAAATCAGTTGGTCTATCTCAAACTTCAAATTGCTATAAGATGCAAAACGGCAACAATAGTGATTTTCACACCTACCGTGAAACTCGCGAAGATTTGGGCGCGAGTTTTATCGCCAATTATCGGCAATCAGGATGTCACGTAATTTAGAGAAGAGGTTAATCGATTATTATTTAAATAGCTGATGTAATGAACAACAATTTTCGTTAATCAATTAACGCTGATTAAAGTGTTTCAGTTTGTACTTGTTGTTGTAACAGTTTTTGAGAACTTGTTGACACGGCCTTCTCAACTTGTAAATAAAATGAGAGGTCGCGTTAGTGATTTTATCATTCTTCTATTAAATTACATTGTAAAAAATCTAATAACACTTTAAACATGCAAAACCACACAAACTTGCAGAAACTTAGTTTACAGTGGCAGATATAACAAGAAATTTCAGTCATTACCACTCATCGTGTAGCAGGTAAGATGTTTAAGATTTACACAAACTATTCTTAAATTCGGATAACTCAAACTTCGGATATCTCAAACTATTTTCTAAGGTCCCTTGAAATTTGAAATAACGAGAGTTGACTGTATTAATAATTAGTCGGTTTTAATGGACAATAATGGAGTTGTTATCAAACGCACATGTTAAAATGATGTTTCATTCATAAATAAATGAAAGTTAACTTAATTTTATTCGAAGATAATTTACAATTCCTCACATTATTTATATTTGCTGTACAGTTCTGCGCGTTATCTCTAGATCTAAACACACATCTATCCAATCCATCCTGTTTATATTTGTAGAAATGTTTTAAATTGACATGTCTGATTGCCAATTAAAACAGTCTTCGGGAAGTCATGCTGCCATTTTAAAATGAACTTCCAAGCGATTTCTGGTTTATATAATTGCAAGTTAATTTGTTACATTGAACCCACGCTATCTTTTAACGAATTCTATCTCTGAATAAAAACGCACACGTTCTGAGACCATAGGCGATTTTTATTAAGTAAAGCATCGTAGACATAACGTAGTACATCAAAACTATCATGTCTAAGTATTGATCTTCCCTAAACATAAAGAAATAAGAAATTACTTTTAATACACTTTGTAATTATTTGCTATCTATAACATTTAGCAAAAACCTTGTACCATCATATAACTTCTCAAATAGTGCGAATTTACATGTAGTGTAACTTTCCTGCCAGATATTGTTTAGTATTATACTCTATACAGCATGTTATGCTGAATATATCTTGGCAGGTTTACCAGCATTTGTCAAATTTGTACGTACACGTTAAGACGAATATGATTTAAGCTAATGCTCTTTCAATCGAAACCACCATTATCAGTCCAGTCATTTCTAAAGAATGTATAATAAATTGTGTTATCTTAGAAAATTACTCATATCTAGACAAATGTATTATCATCACCAAAGGAAAAAAGTATCTGTTTTAAATCGGCGAGAAAATAGCATTTAAAATGATTTGCAGTTCAATAATATGTAGTTAAAATCACATAAGATTCATATGGAAATATATATGTGAAAATAACACAGTATCTACAAACAAAATATCTAGGCAAGCAAAGATTATAGTCTGCTACGTGTATATCTCACAGACAGTAGATTAACCATCTAGATACAATGATTTAACTACAATCATACCTTCCTTCTGTCCACCATCACAGGCGCCATCTTCCACAATTCTTCAAATTTCAATTTTAGAATGATTTTTTTTTGATTTTCATAAAACACGGTTGCAGGAGCTGTGAAACTATTTTCAGCGCAATATCAGAACATTATCTGTTTAAACATTGAAGATGTACAGTATTTATGTTTGGAAATTGATAGATGTTCTAGTCATGTCAATATAATGTATATTTCGTGTTTCGCCAACATATTCATTTATCTATATACATAATCATGCTTAATATTTTTTTATAATTTGAATCAACTGAAATAAATATTTGTGTCGATTCTTCAAGGCAATATGATTATATAAGTATAATACTCTGGCGAATATAGATCAATTTGACTGTAAGAAGGCGAATGGTATAATCAATATAGTTACCAGGGTTAGGAGGGTTACCAATGGTTGTAAAGTGACTATTGATCCACTTTTTATAGCAAATTGTCTAAGAACGGGCGTGGGTAAGGGTGGGGTGATAACTAACATAATAACAGTATCTTTTTATGAAAAAGTGTGACATGATTTAAAGGCTACACTGGCGGATCATTAAATATCACATTGCAAATTCATTTATATCGCCAATAGATGTACTGTTCCCATCTGGAAAATATGACTTATTCTCTTTGTCATTTTATTAAATGTATTTTAACTGCTGACACATCTACTGCAAGCATTTGTAGAGCCACAAGCCCTATATGTGTATTCTGTTGCACAAACTTGTCATTATAAGTAATTGTATTGTTCTTCTAGACTTAATATTTAGGGGTTGGGTAAAACATGGTCTAGTGGTGTCGTTATCTGACCATTTTTCAAAAGGTTAAGATTAAAAAATAATCGGAACATGTGTATTTGGAACAATGAATCGGAACGTGAACATTTCGAACAATGTTGCGATGTGCAGTAACATGAAGCTGTGGACAATTCCTTCTTCAACATTTTTTGCGCATTAAATTGACTCGTCAAAATGAAAAATAATCTATGACTGCAAGACTTTATTATTTATTTTGCTTCCGCATCATAAACAGACAGCAGAAAATGTCGAAGCTAGAATGCATATTAAATGTTTATCGACAAAATGCGTCACTTTTTGAAAGCATTTTTAAAATGTTGAAGAAATGTTGAACCAAATATGTGTTGACCCAGATACGAAGACATCACATAATTATCATTCGATATTTGCCTAGGATGGGACGATATTCATTTGGCATCTCTAAGTAAAATTGGATTCGACTTTTCGCCGGCCTTTTGTGATAAATATATGACTTCGCATGGTTAGGTCTGGTACAAGGCTCAGAAGCTTATCGCCATAACTTGTCGAAAATCCAACAAATAAAAATATTACATCCCAATAAATTTTCGCTTGTCAAACCATGCTTTCTGTCCATTCGTATGGCAGTAAGTGTCATCTCAGACGTGGAGATAAGTTTTGCTTTAATATTAAAAGTATAAGATTGCTCGCTTTAAATAGAAAAGTTCAACAATTGTAACCATACATCACTTCATTAATAATTTTAGAATAAGAGCTGTTTAAAACCAAACTCCTTAACGAAATAATGTGAAAAAGAACCTAAACAACAGAGGGGGTCGGGTCATTTCACCGATCTGCCATTAACAGATGTGGTTTCTGTTGCGAACTCATATCTTCAAAACTATTGAAAAGTATTTAGTTATTTAGTATTTAGACGATATTGATATGACTCATATCTTATTAATCGCCTACGAAGACTTGTGTGCATCTTATCTGTATCTGCATGCTTAACGCATTGTTAATATCGCGTTAAATTTCTTTCACGGTTGAAGTTTCATTTAATTATGCGCAAGTACTCTTGCTATTACCACAAAAGACAGTATGTTTTCTAATTATTTAAACATTGTGTGCGCCTTTCTATACGAATAAGAGACTTAACATTTTCTTTTAAAGCATTAAAAGAAGAACAATAACGACAAAAGAAAAGAAAATCTACGTTCTGAGGTGGTAAGACAGTACCCTTTTTGATCCTGATAGTTTGATTATAAGCTACATGGTAGACTTATGCAAGATTGGTCTTAAAGTACGCTGTATATTTCGTTGCGTTGTCTTTGAGATATATATACTTAAAGGAAAAAAAAATATAGGAGTGTAAGAAAATGTCCTTGAAGAATAAACCCAGATATACAATTCGACAACTATAAAATGCCTAGGAATTAAATGTAAACGTGACAAAATAAAGTCAAGAAATCACAGGATGCAATTCGGATAATCCATGATTATGCTTGTGTTTAAATTAAAAACAAGTATTATTACTGACTAACTTCATACAATTTGCTATAAGAAACAACGACCTATGAAAACTGCAAAAGATATGAAAATCTGAACTTCATGTAGCCCCAGACTAAGTCATGAATGACTAAAACATTGAAACGAGTCATTATAAAAATAGAGCTAAACCACTAAATTGTAAACCTGCGAAAGGTCGCTCAGCAAAGGTACCGACAGCGTAGCTGAAATTTTTAACATTGATCCATCCTCAAACTTCCGGTAGTTTCTTTTCTAAGAGAATACCAGTGCAAATGGATATCTAATCGAAAAGAAACAAGGAAATATGACAAAGTCCTATGAGCATTGCAGCATACACCAACAACTGAAAAGATTTTAAGATATTCAAATGCAAGTAAGAACATATCAGCGATGAGTTATTAAACTAAAATCAAATCAAATAAAAGCGTTACCGCTTCGGAACGTTCATTTGGTAAAAGGAATCGACTGGGGTGCTTAAACCTATTTTACAGAGTTATAATCTCGTATTTCCTAAGGGGTTTCTCAAATGCAAGCAATGAAAATAAAAACGACCTATTCGAACAAAATATATCCAAGCGTTGACGTTTTCTATAAGTTATGATGTCGTTTAAAGAAAGGAGTGACGTAGTTAAAAATAAAGTTCACATGGTATTTAGAAGAAAGGAAATTTTTATTTCCATTAGAACAAATGCACATACTTGTTGATTGTAACATATTATTTTTGAATCAAAACAAAACAGGTAAGTGTAAATGATTGAAACATCCTGTCCTTGTGTTAATGGAACTGACAATCCAAATCCCAATATCCATGAAAGGAACATACACGTAACAACTCACAGTTAGTGCGGGGAAGGAGACAAATGGAAACCCAAAATTATTTGCATACAAAAATGTAAACAATGAACAATGATTACAAACGTTTTGGGCAAGTCAGCATCTACCAATATGACAATGACAAATCTATTTTAATGAAACAGTCCAAGCTGTGAGGTATTGTTTTTTTTATAAAAATAACGCCATTCGCTAAATTAAGTTTAAGAGGTATTCGTAGAAGAAAACACATAACTTGTGATCTATCAACATAGATGTTATAAAGTTAAAGGCTATTTAAATCCCTGCATTTGATCTTGATCTTCTATACAGTCTACCGTTAGCGACAGTGGAGATTGTTTAAAGGGGAATCACAACAAATATAAAGAGACATACTTCCAGTAGCGAACAAAGAATGACTTTAGTTCAATATTTTCATGGAAGCAATTGTTGGCAATGCAGTACATCAAGACATTTCAGGGTTGTATCAGTCATAAATAAATGTTTGCTAAATTTTGTTGAGAGTTCAGAAATTTACCGAGGCCATTGATTTTGTGTACTTTATCTAGATAATTTCCAATATATTAAGGAATTGCTGAGGCCTAAATATAAAAGTGGCTTATACTAAAATGATTCTTTGAGGTAATTAAAGGATGACGGCAACACGCTTTTCATAAAAGCTTCCTCAATTTATTATATAATCCCCTTTGTTGTCCATTCAATACACTCATCATTATATAATTTGTTATATCATACTATCGATAAAATCATGTGATAAAAAGAATCTGATACTCGTTGTGGTTTCTAGTCCCAGACGGGGGAAGGTCTAAATGAGGATTGATTTTCCAGCTGACATGCGGTGCGCTGGCGATTCTGTTCAGACGTTTGATTCAGATCTACTTGCACAAAAAGGTGGAGGTTGCATTAATGGTCATACTTGTCTCGTTGCATGTTTATTTTAAACATTATGAACTTAAGTGAAGACCGGACAAAGAATTTTTACAATAGTACACCAAGGACATACATCCACATTCTGATGTGATGGAATTGTGAGCGTTCGTGGTCTAGTGTTTAAGACGTTGGACTCCGGATCAGAGGGTCCCGGGTTCGAACCCCGAAACTGACCACGTGATGCTAATCCTTGAGCAAGACTATTTACTGCATATTACTCTAGGTATTTAGTACCTGTGTACTGGTTCTACCCAGGAAGTGGATAGTCGAGAGGAACTTAATGTAAGTTAAAAGAACTTGTTTCCCAATCGACTATAAATAACTAGGTTTAAACTAAGGACATACATTCCTCGAAAACGGTGTACATCAGATGATAATAACATATTTATCCTTTATCCAGATAAACGTGATCACTTCCAACGAAATGTGCAACCAATTATATATATATATATATATTATATAAGCTTTGTCATACATACGAAGTTTTAACACAACATAGATTTGATTGTTTAAGAATTATTGTGTTAAAAACAAACTTCTTCTACCTCTTCTTCGTATAAACACATGTATTTCATATTAGATTTTAAGTTAGCTGAGCGTGATTTTTCAGCTGTCACTCACGTTATGACCCCTGAGTAACACGGCTGTGGTGACAGGTTATCCTTGCTATGATTGTCAATTGGAGTTTTTCAAGTAGTATAGACTTGTTTTTCCCTTACAATGCTACAACTGGCATGTATCGAGTTCCTTCAATTTTTGTTTTGCTGCCAACTTTTCAAACGATTTGAAATGTAATTCCATGTGCAACATCTTCGGAGGAACCGTTTTCATCTGTTCACATATGTTTCGAAATCATGTCAGAATCAATTAATTGGCATATTGTTAAGGAATTGGAAATAAGTACATTCGGGTAATAGCTCTCCTTACATATGTGGATGCATTTTCTTATATATAAAGTATCCTCCTTTTTTCCATGTAGATGTTTTTCATGTTAAAAACAATAAATCGCCTTAAACATATTTAAAAATATAACTTAATCCACAGAAAAAAGGTTAACATCTTTAATTATGTCATTAGACATCTGCTTAAGATTTACCAGCGTGTTTTCTTCACTTTTATGTTATAAACGTCCCATTACTTTAATGCAAAACACTGATTATATATTTTTGGCTGCACTTTAATAACATTAACATAAATTTAGGGAATTCGAAAACATGCTACTACGCTACCACAGAGAGCATGTGCTTTAAACAAGACGGTACGATGTATATACTCCCTCCCTTTCTCCCCAACCTCTCTCTCTCTCTCTCTCTCTCTCTCTCTCTTTCTCTTTCTCTCTGTGTTTATTTCTCTCTTTCGCTTTCCTTGTAAAGCGAAACTTCACCAAACAGGTGCGAATATCCATTAATGCACGCTACTCTTTGTATAAGTGTAAGCTACTCTTTTCATCGGCATGTCCGATACTTTTCGCCGAACAGCTGCGATTTTCTATTATTTCCTGCTATGCTATCCGCCTAAAATAAATCACATTCCATAACTTGTATTTAAAACGATGATAAAATAGTACTAATATTTTTAATTATGTCTGCACTGGTTACACGGAGATTATTGCATTTGCCCTAAAATTATTATACTGCAGGTTATTGACTAATTCTATAGCAGAATATGGTTTGTCAATATGCATGACCTCGTATAACCAGTGTGGCTAAATGAAGTAAACACATACAGACATTATTTTAAACACATATTTTACACGTCTACATGTACTTTCCGTCTTACATATGTTTAAATATATTTTAAAAGTTAATAGCTCCATGTGTTAAGGACAATTTGCATTTTAAAACTATGTAAGTAAATTACTTCTTATCAAGGAACACACCTTTTTTTTATATGTTTCCAACCCAAATAACACTCAGTACTGACGCGATTCTATTTTATCACATGACAATCACAGTGATACATACCACTGTTCTTGGCAGTACTGTCAGCATGATGTTTATTTCAGTTTTGTAAGAAACTCCGTGTTTTGTCTACATTTAGATTGTTTGCATGAATATTTTAGTGGAACAGTCGTCGACGTTGAGCCAGTAATTGATGAATGATAATTACAAGGTAGCTCAAGCTACGGCGTTTTCCTAAAGTCATACTAAATGCCAGTAAAACACTGCAGTCATTACCAAACCCTTTACCCCACCCCTAAGTACACTGACTAAAGATTATTTCTTAAACCCGTCATTGAGTCGAATAAACACATAAAGCCCAGTCAAAACACATACAAATATACTAACATTTTACAAAGGATTGATTTTCATTTCTAAAATATTTGAATGCCGGCCGCGAC
>CM017556.1:54378308-54400808 GCA_007844125.1 Sinonovacula constricta | reverse complement strand
TTTGAAACCCTTATCTTAAAACAGATTGAGTGAAATAATATTCTTTAATAGCATTGATATTTGTCCATATACCAGGTGTAAAATGAACGATACATATGACAATGTACTTTATGGGCTCTTCGCAATGTTACAACTATAAAGCCAGTAAGTGTTTCAGGTCTTATCTTAAAAAAGGCTTAGCTATTATATTTTCACAGAATTAGAGGATTTTGTCTTTGTTTGAAACTAACAAACAAACACGGGAATTCTCTTCGCTGACTGTGTCTCACTGCGTCTATTCGTCTAAATCAATGAATGATACTAATACTCCACAAATAAGAGAGGAAGTCAGTTTATTATTGATGCAAATATGAGTTGTATTTGAAACAACCAATCTTTTCTAAAATGTTAATATACAAACGTTATATTAGAGAACAGTTTTTTTCTATTATTACTTGTGCATAGCTAACACCAATGAATACGTACTTTCATTGTTATCTTTAAAGATTGCACATTACAAATTTAACATAATATACATACTATTAAATATGAAGCTTTAATTCATTTTTGTTAGACCTTGAATTTCCAAAGAGTAAAATGGTGGTTCAAGTATTAATCATGTAAATGTTAAACTGATATGCAGAATTACAATGATATGGTACGAAAGAGATCTGGATGGCGACTAAGTGACTCTCCAGTTTAATTTAATGATGCATAAATTTTAAAGAACAACGAAGTCGATTTAGGAAATAATGAATCGTTTTGTTGAAGGCTACATCAGTTAGATTTAAAGTTAATTCTCTATTTGCGTAATTTCTCCTCTCTGTTTTCTTCACTTTCTTTGTAAACACGCATGCTTGTACTCATGTCTAATGGTCATTCAAAGAATTTAATAATATGTTGGTTTCCCTTATGTCCATGCCATATTTACACATTGAAATGCATGTTTTATTAGATAATAATAAACGTCAACATACACAAAATTACAAAATGACATGAACACGTAATGCTTTTTTTTCTTGTAAATGGCGGTAAACACAACACGTGATCTTTCTAGTTTCTTTACAGCCTGCTCTGTGTCACCACATACAAAGTTAAAAACTAGAGCGCAATATAAATATAACCAAGCGCTTTTGAAACTGTATTATATTTACACTGAACGACTCCCTGGTTCTTGTCTTCAGATACAAGGCCGTTAATGCAAGAAACGTGTTTGTTGTAATATTGCTTTTATATAAAAGACGATACACAAACCTCTTTTATTCGCTTTTGAAATATCATGGACAGAGCTACGCCAGAAACGACTGACATATGTATTCATCACTTTTAATAGATACATGCTTAGTATGTATACACATGGTAGTTCTGTAAATTTTAAACTTCTTAACCAGTACTTTATTTTAGGCCATACCTTTACAAAACTGAAATTTCGGTTTCTTGTTTTGCGTCGTTTTATTGCTTTTATATCTGTTCATTGTTCAGTAATGTTTCAAACGACGTCACTTATTCCTGGCATATCCATCTAAAACATTTTTTTTAAAGTCGCAGTGGGTTTTCATTGCATATGCCATGTCTTCCTATCTTTTATCATAGTATCCTATAATGTACATAGCTTCATGGTTCATTTTTATACTATTTCTCCTAAAGAAAGAACTCCACTAAATGCGGGGATTTAACTTCTGATTTAAGTTTTATTTCGATGCTTTTGCCGACTTGACATTCGTAGCTATTCTGTTTTCTCGCGTATGCATTGTCTCGATTAGGTGTTTTGCATCATTTATTTTGCCTGTGTATATCTTTATCTACTCTAAGTTCAAATATAATATAGTTTGCAATTTTCAAAGCACCTTGACATTTTATCCTTTTGAACATGTTTCAAGTGTGTTCTTCGATACATTGCTGCTACTTACCGGCTGATATCCATTATTTCTTTCTTCGCCTTTGAGGCGATTATCCTTTCCATGACTGTATTTTCGTGTGCTTTGTGTGCTGAGACTTGGTGTTTCTGTCTTTTCCACACGTGATTTTTATGCATATTTCTTTGCCCATTGGCGTTTTAGATCTACCATTTGTTCTTACACTTATGCGGAATAATCATAGTTTAGTTTTCACAATCACAATAATGCAATTTATCCCGCTTGGCGGTCGTACATTTTTTCCCATATAATAAATGCTGACATATAAATCATTCTATCCGGAGTGTATTTTGTCCTTCCACGTACATTGCAGTTTTGCACTACTCTTCAATCTAACCATGAATTTGATGGAACAACCCGTTGCACATCTCTTCTCCTCTTATACTTTATAAGCACTTTATAGAATTATATCCGTTAAGAACCGGCCATTTTGTCTGCAGACCCTTTCTAGGCGATAATTGGTGACTTTCCTTTATTCTTTTATGTTGCCTCGTCTGGACGTTTCTGATATTCTACATTTAGGTGGCATGAGCATAAATCGATCTTTTGCAGACTCACATTTTAATATATCTTGTTATCCTTATCTGTCCTTGTCATATTTTTAATTTATTGCAAACTGTTCCAAATATAGGAAAACAAAACATTGTTGATTGTCATATCTTTTCATTTAAGGCTTCTCTTTGTTTTATCCTGTAAATCTTACCGCAAGAGGAAACTTTCCCCGTCTGATATATATGCTCAGTTACGTATAGTGTACACGATATTCATAGATTCATTTTCAGGACATGCGGCACTATCAAACATCTCCTGATCAGTATGGATTTTTACGATCCTCTAAATATGGCTGAATGACACACTCGTCTACATTGTGTCTCAAAACCATATATACCCGACTGGAAACATTTCTTTTGGCGTTTTAAAACACTCGTTTTGTGTGTATGCGATTTGCTGAGAAAAGGTTAACACGCCATTAGAAAACAAGTATTAAGTTTACATTGTCAGAATGCGTTTTTTTAATCATTACACTGTTATTTACAACTTCAGACTGTTTCAAATTCTCTTCTGTTGGGTTTTCTTTTTTTAAATGATATTTAAAATAAAATTATTGGCATGTCCATAGCTGAACTAATAAAAATACTGTCTTATACATCCCTGTTTGTGCTTGTTATAGCAGGAAATCAGATTGTGTTTCTGACATTTACTGCCTTAGCCTCGTGGTTTCCAATCCCGATAGGGGCGAAAGGTGTCATGTGAAGAGTCTGTTCAGCCCACATATAGCACGGCGGTGCTTCAAGCTGCACCGATATCGGCTGAACCTCGCTATGCTGCAATATGTATGGCGTAAATTTACCTAAATATATATATATATATATATATATATATATATATATATATATATATATATATATATATATATATATATATATATATATATATATATATATATTTATATATATATATACCGGTGACTAGTTGCCCGTATATATATAAGTGGTTCCAATCAAAAATAAAAAAAATAAAATAGAGAGAAAGCAAACAAGAACACAAGGATTTGCTTTTTAATTAACCCATAAACGAAGGGCAACTAACATTAAATCTGCCTTGCACTACATTTATGCAATGGCGATCTAATATGTAAAAAACACATAGTTAGATTAAAGGAAGATGCGAACGCCAAACGTTTTCTGATCCTTTCTGTGCAATGTTGATCCCTTGAATGGTTAATGGTGTACGATGATATCTTATCTGACGCATTAATAGATGACAGAATAACACGCAAGTGTGACACTTTGTCGATATATTGGAGCAATCCAGTGTTCTGATTATACATCTATGCAGTTATAAACAACTGCTGGAAATACTGGCAATGCCAAACTGATGACAAGGTTCGCTGTAAACTGATAAAATATTTGTCCCAAATGCAATTAATTCAAATGTTGAAAAGGAAATTAACTTATTCATTATTACACATTCTACAAATTAAAGGATAACAAATGTGGTAGTTCATCTTTGACAATGAATGGGTAGAGAACATGGAACAGCTTATCTGAAAAATGAGATCCGAAGTTTTCTCCGGATAAATCAAACGAGCGTTTATATAATTATATATAATGAACGTGTGCCTAGTTTGCGTTCACCAAGGAGCAGTACATGCACGATTATACACATGTGAATTATAGAAATACATATAATATTATATTGAATGAATTCTACGAAAACAAGTTGCAATTGTTGAAGAAAAAATAACTAGTGCAAAAGTTAAAGGTAATTTTACTTTGAATAACAGTATCAGTTAAGATTTAACTTTAGCTGTGTATCAACGGTTTCAGTCTTTTTATTCCCTGCTTATCGACGGCAGTTTCTTAGACAGTTGCATGATCCGAGCAAAGAAATCTTTATTGGTATATTGGATGCATGGATATTTTAGCATGCTGGCACTATTGCAGAAAACTATAGCAAAGAATTACATTGCAGGATATTCGAAAATCGTAAAACAGTTCTGAAGTAAATTTTATGTTGGAAGTAAAATTACGTCTGAGGAGAGCAAAGATAAATCGCATTTATCTTTTATTTGTAAGAAGAAGGTGGTGTCTGTCACTACAATGCAGAATCAGTTGGAAATTCGTCTGACTGCTTAGCCTTTCACCACGTTGATTCGAGTCCGGGCTGGGGAGAAAGACTTGATGCAGGAAGGCCTTCCAGCTAACTTGCGGTACGCTGGTGGTTCAACCCAGACATTTGGTCTTTCTCCATCAAATAGCTGCGCGTCGCTGTAAGGATCCTAATTGGTCGCTACGATAGTATGAAGTATGATCCTTTACGGTTTAAAGAAGCTTCCCTCATGACTGAAGCTTCTATCAGAGAAAACTGAATAAACAAAAGTTAAGAACATACATAAATTGCAAAGTGACGACATCAATAACCTGAAACAATACAATAAAAGATAAAAGTGTCCGCTTTGTACGGTCGGTTATTTTAAAACTGACCTTTGCAATTAAGCGTATCAATTTTATAGTGTCACAAAAGGCCACCGAATGAGGCGATATCAGAAGACATAATTAAACTATGCTACAGCTAGGCGTTTCCTGTCTCGCAGAGGCATATTTAAGCGATGCCAAGGACTCGACAATCGCAAAGTGAGAGGATTCAGTATTAAATACGTGTTTATTGTAACCTGTATTTGTTTCTTGTTTTTACAAACTATTTTGTCGGTTTAATTAAATGAATTTTACATCCCACGAATGTGTCGACATACCCAATCTTGAGGTATGTGCATTTACACTTTATGGACTGTGATATTCACATATTATTGCATATAAACGAGATCTTTATTTAGTGTTTCTTTTATGTGTATTATTCTCCTGATAAACCATCAAAACTACATGCATAAGACACATAGTAAGTGTGCAAGCTTAAGTAATTGTCTTCATATATTCATAAACATATATGTATCAAGTGTAGTGCATGTCGTAACCATATATACTTTATGCAGTCACGCTGAATATTGAAACCATATCTCTGTATTTATGCGCTCAACTGTGTGGCTAGATCTATGCATACATGCCTGAAATTAACATTGTCGTTGTTGCCAAAAGGAAAACACGATCGCCCTAAAGTTTAAGGTGCTAAATATTTTAAACAGACACAACATATTTGTTAAGGCATTGCGTTTTGTCTCAATGTCGGCACAATAATTATCAGACTTTAGATATTTCAATTTGTATTAATACAGTGTATGATTTCAGAAAAATGTTAGCCTAATATTTAAGCTACGATCTTGCTTACAAGCAAGTTTAAAACCTAGAGTGAATCGAGACATTAGATAAAGAATGATCAGTTAACAATTACGGCCGAGAAATTGTCTATTGGAAAAATGATCAACTTGAGGGTGATATCCGATTAAAAAGGCTACTACTTTCTTTCTAAATGAGTTTCTTTACGGGACAACGTCTAAAAGTAACCCATTGACTAACGGTTACTAACAATTAGTAGGTCGCGACTAAATAAAACATGCATTAAACTTTAAACATAAACTGCAACCACTAAATGAATTAGACCTTCCTTACATACTTGTGTTTTACCGATAATGTTTATGTGGAACAGGCCAAACAATTGTGAAACGGTCTTAAGAAACGATTAAATACTGAGCTGTGCACAATCGTATGTTTACATGTATATTCTTTCTCCATCAGAGACACAAACATATCTCCTATCTCCTAATTTGTTCAAGCAAATTTACCTATTTAAGAGCACATGTGAGTAATATACATTTTAGAACATCCAAAGGCATGCCTCAGGCGACTGTTTTCCAAAGATTTAATACAACTGCTTTCATTGATTTCTTTTTTGTAGAAACTGATAAACGGATGTTTACGGCAGCGGAATTGGTAATCCTGCTTATAAATAAACTGATGTTGTTTATTTAATTTATTGCAAACGCTCTTATAGATGCTGAATCGATGCTAACCCCACACGTTTTCTTATGTTTCCAATGCCATGTTGTTCCCCGGAATACGACTAAGTGACTTAAGAAGACACATTAATAAATGTTGCAATAAAAAGAATATTTTGTCGCTTACTGGACTAGAAGAAATACAGTTTGCATAACTTTAACGAGTAGAACGTACATTTGAACGTATTTTATAAACCGTTGCCATTTGTAAAAGTAAATAAGAAACGGTCCTATCAGAATTATCAAAGATATCTTAATTTTGTCTACCTATAGACAAAGACAAACAAGGTAAATGTAAATGTGACAAAAACACAGAGACGAGACATATCACACAAAAAGAAAAACCCTCAGTTACCGCCTTATAACGGTCAGTTGGCAAAAGGACCGACTGGGGTGCTTAAACCTGGTTTGTGGAGCGCTCCAACCTCGCACTTCCTGAAGGTTTTTCTATGAAACAAACATTGTAAATAATAATATCCCGTCAAAGTGAAACAACTAACAGTAAGCCCCTGCATCGGGGGTTAAACAGATACAATGAACTCATGTACATACATAATAACTAGTAATAAAATAAACTATCAACATTTGTACAGTATGTACACTAGATAAAAGCCTCGGCAACATAAACATTCCAAATGAGAGAGCAGTTTTAAATAAAATAAAACAGTACAAGCGCTAATATATAATAAGAACAATATAATGACGCTATACAATATCAAACGTCATATGCAAAAAGTGTCAACAGTGAATTGTAAAAAATACGAAAGAAATCATCGAAGTTTAGAAAACAACCCAAATCAACAATAAAATGTAGTATTGTCAAAGAGTTAATACGTATTAAAACAAAACCAAAAAAAAAAAAAAAAATACATATTATAAAAGCCGAGATCATAAGACACAACATGCAAGACACAATAAAAAGTAATATTTTTAATATAATTGAATATCTATTAAAAATAAAAGTCTCCTGCGCTTAAATGTTAAATGATTATCACTTCATTTCTAAATGCAATGCTTTATTGTCAATGTAGTAATTAGTGGAATTGAATTTTGGTTAAATTACACCTAAGATTAACACTTGTTTAACTTGAGCTGTTTGTACTCTACATGCAAGTCAAGCATTTATTTTCTGACTGCCCGTTACACCACATATTTCTCCTGTATGTCGAGGGCGGTATCGCTAAACTTTGTATATTTCAAGCATAGAAACCGAGATTTATAACTGTTTGTTGAAAGGTCAGATATCACACACTTTGATTGCCTATATATTGAACCCGTTTTTGACATGCAGAGACTTGGGTGATTCGAAATGCAATTTCGGGTTTGATATCATGGTCAAAGTAAAAGTTTGAATGTGGAAAATATATGTTTCCTAGCCACTGGAGTTGCATTTCTACACGAACTTTGTGATGTGTTTGAATTACTTAAGTAAGCCGATATTAAAAAAACAACAACACGAAAACGAAAAAACTTTAGTCGGCAATATGGACCGACTGGGGTGCTTAAACCTTTTTTACAGAGCTCTAACCTTGCACTTCCTAATGGGTTTCTCAAATGGAAGCAATGAAAAGAAAACCGATCCATTTGAATAAATGTAAGAATGCGCGTCAGAACTTCAGTTATATAGACATTAACCTTTGACTTGTTGCATAAAGTAGCAATACGACAAACAGTTCACTAATGTCGGATGGTAGAGAATGGTTTCAATTATTTGTTGGCGATTTTCTACGTCGAACCCGACGTAATCAATCATGATCATTATTAGAGAATTCGATATCACATTGTTTTGTTATATTCAGGAAAATGCCGCCATTTGTGTCTTTCGTATTGGTAAATAAGAAAAGGTACTATCAAAATGTTCACAGATATTTAAATTTTATCTACCAGTAGACAAAGGCAAACAAGGTAAATGCAAATGTGACAAAAACACAGAGACGAGACATAACACACATAAAGAAAAAAAACATCAGTTACCGCTTTGGTACGCCAGATATATGAAAACAAAATGGTCTCTAGTATTCCACTTCTTCAACTTCATCAAAATCAGTTTAGTTCTTTCACATCAAAGACCTT
The DNA here is from genome assembly GCA_007844125.1 of Sinonovacula constricta. Taxonomy (NCBI): domain Eukaryota; kingdom Metazoa; phylum Mollusca; class Bivalvia; order Cardiida; family Solecurtidae; genus Sinonovacula; species Sinonovacula constricta. The sequence goes on along the minus strand of CM017556.1, from coordinate 54,392,387 downwards.
GTAGATCGTTCATTTTCAGTCCCTTTTTCATTGTGTGACTCGCAATTAATATCTGATAATGATTGGGTCTTGTATTTTACCGATGTTGTGATATGTTATGTGAGTATGGCTTTAACTTGCTACCCGATGTTGCGTATCAGAGTTTGGATGGTTGATTTAATAATTTGGTTGTTGAGAGGATCACAGGACAGCTCGGTCATATATGTCTTCCGGGGCACACATGGAAAATGTGTTGACGTATGTTCTCATTTTTTTGTCAGAATGAAACAGAATCTATGGTCGGAAGAACACGTAGTTCAAACAAACACAGTTTTACACACTGTCTAGATAAAGACTATGTTTATAAGAGACAAACTGACACAGCTAAATATACTTACACACAGCTTGCAAGAATTGCTAAATAATGTGAAAAATATTATGCAGTACAGAGGAAAACCCACCGATTTTGCTGCCTTTCTTTTTTCTATGGAAGCACACACAGTCAGAAGAGGATATTTGCAATATGACAGCAGACAATTCTGAATAATAAATTCACTGATTGTTTGTTTATAGATAAATAAATAAAATGGCGCCAAATTACATCAAAACACAATACTGACAGCTTAATGGAGAGCGTTCGATTCTGTCAACCATTCCTACATGATATTCTGAAGTACAAAGATCGACAGTCACAGTAATGACACTCCTGTTAGACACTTTGTATTCTTGCCTCTGGAATACAACTGATAAATATCTAGCGTCGTTGATTTGTCCAGTTTCTAAAAATAATATGTATAAAATGTTCACAGGAGTGTTTTTCAAGACTCATGAACATACTGCAAGTGTACATAGTGTAATAAGGCTAAATAAGCCGATCGCTTATTTCGATATGAAAATAAGAAAATGTCCTATAAAAATTACCACAGATACTTAAATATGAATTACCTCTGAAACGACCTCTTAAATGTGAACTAAGACAAACCGGGTGAATATCAAAGTGACAAAATCACAGGAACGAAATAACACACAAACCAGCAGTTACCGCCTTGGACCGGCCAGTCCTAAAAGTTATGTGTGCGCGCATGCGTGCGTGTGTGTGCGTGTGTTGGTGTGTGTATATGTGTTTTAGCGAAGCGCTTTAACCTCGCTCTTTCTGAAGGGCTATTGCTATCAGATAAACAGTGTAAATAAAAAATATCCCAATAAAGTGAGAAAACGTACAGTAAGCACCTGCATCGGGAGTTAAAACTGATAAAAGAAACTTATATACCGATAAAGTAATATAATACACTATCGACACATGTACAATATATACAGCAGGTAACAGTTTTGTCATTATTAAAATTTATTCATTATTTAAGACCTACTTCAACAAATTGCGAAGTCAATATATGAATTAAACTGACATTGCATATACTAGCTGATCGTGTAATTATTGTTATTATTATTTGGTTTATGAAAGGTTCATGCTAGAATCTGCTTAAGATACGAATGTGTACAGATATACTTAATATAAATATGTCAAACTAGAACTCGATTGCGTGCTTCATACATCCGCAAATTGCTTTTTACCAAATGTCACTCATAATAACAATTAATACGAGTTATGATAATATAGATATGTCATACTTAACACGTTATTGGACGATGACCACTGTGATGATGATTACTGTCAAAGTTTATGAGTGATTTATTCTAGTTGAGTTATATTGTTGCTGATGGAAGTGCTGAAACTTGTGTTTTAGTATGCATATTTTCCTCAAAACCAAATGTCTTCATACAAAGAGACCCTTGTCATTATCCAATTAAGAAAAGTTAGTAATTCACTTCTCAATTTAAAGAAAATCAGCCAACGTTGCAATAAAAGTGAAAATATAACTATATGAAGATAAACAATTAAAACAAAATTTCAACTCCCGTGAAATCAGGTGCCATTTTAATGCACCTCTGTTATTTTCCATAAAATATGCTACAAAATAATTTCGCATAGTTTTGATTTTCTTATAAGCTAATGGGTTAAACAAAAGTAGAGGCACAGTTAAATGAAGTTTTTTGTATTGATTTTCTCTTAATTGCGGAGAGATACATGACCTATTTACGATTAGGAAAACAGACGTTTTTAGGGTTTTGTTGGTCAAATACTGAAAGCTGGCTGTGAATACCATTATGTATATTTGTCTGTTATCATAATGATATGAATTATACGAATTACAAATGTCAAAAAACTTTTGTGTGCATTTATAGCTCTTGAATGATTTGAATGTTCTCTTCCTAATATAGACATATACAAATACATGGTGTGGGCTAACACAATTCGTCACACGCCATCAAGCGTCGCAAGGTTATAGTTATATTGGAAATATGGAATAAGTATACGTGATAAAAATATGCATCGTATTGTCCTTAATTTTATGTGTTTAATAATAGTTCCTCTATTGAACTGTCAACATTATGAATGTGTTACACATTAGTCTAAATTCATATTAAATTTCAAGCAAAATAAAAACCGAGACACTAGAAGAATTCACTTTATGCATATATGATACTAGTCTTATTTATAGATACGAATGCATGTTTCTTTGTAATGTATGCCAATATCAGATTCCTAGACGACTTTTTCTATGAATAATAAACAGAAAGAAAAATCCTTATGCCATTACGATATACCGAAAAGGAAAGCGACATTACTATTTTGCAACATTGTCTGGGTTACCATCATTATCTTATATATTATTGCCACAATGGTATGGATTGCAAATGTATCAAGTCTACCGGAGTGTCATTATTGTTCGAGTAACAAAAGCGCATTCATGTTAATAACAATAAATAGGCAAAAGAAAACATTTGATGAGACATTATAAGGCCTTGATATGTCTGGAGCCCGATCAATTTACATTGTATTGCAATTAATGAACAACGGTAGCCTTAAGAAGCTGAATACCTTAGTAAACTAAGTCTATGAGCACCGGGATGTGAAATATATACACATTGCTTACTTGTGAAAATTTCTGAAAATGTGTCATGTATATTTATTTAAAGTAACTTTGCACTGCTGACATTACAAACATTATCGATGCAAAAAAGTTCTCTCGTTTAAGAAGCATGTTGTAAATCACATAATAGTTAATTAACTGTTCTGTAAGTTTTATAGTGTTACATGTAGTTTACTTAATTATTGAAAATAATGTTATGTTAAGGAGTTATTGGATTCCAAAGCTATAACTGTTTCATAAAATGTCTTGTCTAAAATTATGAAAAAAATACGAAATGTGTTTCTTTTTTGGGGTATTCCATCACAACTCTTTAATTTATTTAAGAGATTCGTTTATTTAAAAAATAACTACTATTTTTCGAATTCTGTGTAATACAGATTATTGTTTTTTCGTAAATTTCAATATATGCACAATACATATACATGTATAATATATATTTACATGTATTTCTTTCTTGGTTTTTCAAATTGATTTTATAAAATAAACCAAACACACATTATGTCTAAACCGGATAAGCAGTGACACAGAAATATCTTCAATTTTAAAGAATTTGATAAAAGATATCTATTAATCTAGCTTTTCTTTATGACTGTAAACTTATTTTTGAATTGTCCAATTAACTTTTAACGCTTTTTGTGTATTTTCTTGCACAGCATGACGGTTGTTTAGTAAAAACAGTAATGACTGATCTATCTCGCAAGCTCTGAAATGAATAAAAACCCGAGTCTGTGGACATATGTTATAATTGGTAAGATTGTATTCCTAAATTTTAACTCTAACATATGCCAATTAAAAAACTGCATCTCATTTTATTACATGTTGTATAAGAAAAATAAATATGGAAGACAGCACATGGGTAAAGTTGGCTGTCTTACCACATTGTCACATGGGTAATGATGGCTGTCATACCACATTGTCACATGGGTAATGATGGCTGTCATACCACATTGTCACATGGGTAATGATGGCTGTCATACCACATTGTCACATGGGTAATGATGGCTGTCATACCACATTGTCACATGGGTAATGATGGCTGTCATACCACATTGTCACATGGGTAATGATGGCTGTCATACCACATTGTCACATGGGTAATGATGGCTGTCCTACCACATTGTCACATGGGTAATGATGGCTGTCATACCACATTTGTCACATGGGTAATGATGGCTGTCATACCACATTGTCACATGGGTAATGATGGTTGTCTTACCACATTGTCACATGGGTAATAATGGCTGTCATACCACATTGTCACATGGGTAATGATGGCTGTCATACCACATTGTCACATGGGTAATGATGGCTGAAAAGTGAATTGGACTCAGCGGATGTATAAGTATAGCCAGTTAAGAGAAGACTAGCATGACGTTTCTGTTGAATCTCAAACAAACTTTCAATGAATAGCCGTTTGAATGAAATATTATTGCTATTACTGCTGAGTATTGCTTCACACAAATATTTGAACACAAAGCTATGTTATCATGTTGATGAAATCAGACATGCAGGAAAATTCAAGGTTAAACATCATGACCACATTGATAAGCTTCCCTCTCATGAAACATCTTTATAAGCTACCCCTTGTGGATTATCCGCCAATGCCTTTATATACTGTAGGTCTTCAAACAATATTAATGTGACAGTTCGAAGCGGACAATAAACATATACAGTACGTTGCAGATTAATAGGGTTTGATATCTACGAACATGCAAGGAGAGAAACGAAAGTGTTTTCAATTCTTTTGAGTCAGCCAGGCAATCATTTACAAATTATTTGTGTGTTATTAAGCAATTGTGCCGTTTCTTAATAACGTTAATTGCCATTAATTTTGTGACATTTTAAATACTCTATGTGGTTTTATAGGGCAAAAAGAAAATTGCCATTGCAGTCAGAATGGACAGATACTATTTAAATATTGTTTACGGATTCAATGAGGTTTGTGGTCCTGGCCATTTGTGGTAGTGTAGAAACTGTTTTTGCAACCTGTATATACTCCCAACATGTGCGTGCTTTGAATTAAGAGCAAGGAACGTTTCTAATATAATGGTTTTCCTTATTTTGAGTTATAATACACACATTTACAATTTTACCAATTTTAAAGACAATTCAATAACTTAAATAAATGGAAATATAAGCCTACATATATTGATGGCAGTGTAAAAATCATGTACAGAAACATTCAACAAATGCCGTACGATCTGCGTTAAGTCTTTTAACTTTTATGTTGCGAACAAGATTATTTGAAATACTATACCGATCTAAGGCATAACGCAGTCTTGAGCTTATTTCACAATTAATTTCAGACAATAAGTATACAGGTGTTTTTATAGTTCCCATAAGAATGGGAAAGTAGAAATACATTTCTGTAAGTAATAGAAAAGATGAATGAATGTGATGTCTTGTCAATGAGGGGCAACAATTGAAACTATTATCGCTGCATGGGGAAATATATATATATATATATATATATATATATATATATATATATATATATATATATATAAATATATATATATATATATATATATATATATATATATATATATATATATATATATATATATATATATATATATATATATATATATATATATATATATATATGTATGTATATATCATTCTATTATAACCGAAACCGTTTTAAATGATATTGGCAAGCAAACCAGTCTGCCGTTTCAATTTCCGATATATTCTTATCAAGAGGACAACATGTTAATGATTGTGTCATAAATACAAGATGCATGCAATAAACATTGGTTTTATTAGACATCTTGCAACAGAGCGATCCATTGGCTAGTGTGCTTCTAAACATCTGGCATTTAGACAGAATAAACATTTGAAGACACTATAGGTACACAGTTTTAGATGGCCAAGTACAACATGATCGATGCAAATATTAATGCATATTTATTAATATTAAGTAATTAATAAATAATTATGCGATATGATATTCAGTACATATTCAGTACATAAATGCAATGTACCGTACTTAAAAAAATATCAATAACTACCTACTTTTTATTTTTCGTAATATTTTCCATAGGACTACGTCTTGTCATTTTGTTGACTGGAGTTATAAAACATTTGATGGTCTCAAGGTAATTGTAAATAGTTAATTAATTTTTATTTTATGAACAAAATACTAAAGGCTTTAAACATAAATATTCGCTGGAATACATGTTATCAGATACACATCTCAATTCGGTCAGAATGTGATTCAATATAATTAACTGCAGATGCGTAAAAAAGATAATGTAGTTGATAGTGCCATAACCTTGATTAAGATGTCTTAGACCTATCTTTAAAATATTTATAAATTTAGAAGTAACGGATGCAAGAAGTTCCCAGCAATGTTGTCTGAGGAATTGTAATGCTACACGTAATTGTCTATGATGAGACTACGCGTGAATTATTTCCTTGCCAATTTAAATAACCGAATTATGGTTCTTACACAGGTTTGGGGTATTTTGGGCTGAAATGAAATTATAATGAATTTTGTACCGTAATCTTGCTGTCTGGTGTAGTTTATATTTTTAGGAGTGAATACTAACTACCTCAGGATTGCATTTATTTTAGTCACTTATGTTGATAAAGTAATTCAATTACAACGCACAGATAAAACTGTTTTTAATTTTCAATACCGGTGATACAACCTATGTATGCAGAAATAGAAATTGCACACACAAAAATAAAAAGAACGCAACATCATATGGTGGAATTAATAAGTAAATCACTGTTTACATTGCAAAAAGATTTACAATGTTTGCTCGTACGTAATTTGTCGGAAGCGGAAGGAAAATCCAGCCGAATAGACTAGACTTACAATAATGAGAAACAAGTTCTGCTTTCTGTCGTAGATAAAGTAAAATTAAACTAATGCAATTATTATGCCAACAGAGAGTCCTGAGACAACAGCGAATGTTAATGTTCATGTATATTCTGGACAAAACATACGTATAAAGCGTGTAGCATCTAGCTACCTAATAGGGATACTATTTAAACCAAATTAAAAACAACCTAACAGTTACATGTATGTAATATTCCCACAATGCATTGCATGCAGATTTGAATATATCTAATCAATCGATCGATAGAGCCTAATTAACAAAAGCACATGACAATGTATTAACATGAAAGCCAATGTAAAAGTAAGAATACATCTGCGATGAGTCATTCAACTAAAAGAGCAAACCCAACAGTTACTGCCTTGGGATGGTGCGTCGGGTCCGACTGGGAAGCTTAAACTGGTTTAACACATCTCTTACCTCGCACTTCCTGGGTGGGGTCTCAAATGCAAGCAATAATTAAAAAGATTTACATGTATCTATATGAATATAAAAATACCCAAGCACTGACCTTTTTTTTTGATAAGTTAGAACGAAAGAAGTGACGCCATTGAATAGTAATGTCCACATTAAAACTACACAAAAGTGTTGACTGTAAATGAACTTAATTTCACGAATCGTGAAAATGGATCATCGAAGTGTAAATGGTCGTAGATTCATGTACATGTAAAGATAAAATTGAGAATCTAAAGACCAATGTCCAGCACATACACGTAACAATCCTTATAGAAAGAATTAAAAGGGCAACAAGGATAACCTGCATGGGGAGTTTTTTTACGACGGTCACACTGCAAAGGTAACATTGTTGTTATAATGAATAAGAATATATGATATAAGTTTATGGTCATTACAACAAAAACCAGCACGATAAATGCACATGACAAGATCAATGTAAAAGAACAAATCAGCGATGAGTCATTTAACAAAAGAAAACAATTTTGGATGAATAATAATATATATGACAAAGTCAAGCATAATTTACTTTAAACACGTGAAACGATTGGTCTGAAACGTGCTCATTAAGTTTCATAATTTGTTGATTATTTCAATTGTAAAGAACTGACCACGTGCCAATAAATTTCATTCTTTCAAGTTGTCTGATTCTGGAAAATATCATTTATGGGCGTAGCTATCGCTATTTTGAGCTTATTAAACAATAAAGTTTCAAAAATAAGTTATGACTATAATTAGGTTTTGCATATAGTAATTACCGTTTTACCTTATTTTGCAGATATCCATATACATTTTCCCACGCCACGCCATTTCTTCGAATCAATTGTCAATAAATGATTTTGAAAAGGATTTTGAGAGTCAGATTAGTTTGACCTTTTTTCTTTAAATTTTAATTTTCAACTGGCAGGCGTGAATGTCCTGATTGCTACACATCAAATGTTTGCCTGCCAATTCATATTGGTCAGAACACACTCGTGAAAACTCACTAAAACTAACCTTTAAATGATATCAAGGCGTTTAGCTTGTCAGAAAATGATTGATGTTACAATTACACAAAATGACACATTTAACTATTTTTTTCTCGGTTCATTGGAACAGACCGTTAAGGACGAGATGTTTAAGTTATAAGTTTTATGAACAACATCTTGGTGTATTTTAAAACCGAACATGCATGAAGGTGGTGCAATGAAAATATCCGAATATATTGACGTTAAAAGCATATAGTAATACCATTGTATGCTTCGATGACATTGATTTCAAAGTTTCAACCCGTTGCCTGCTTAAGACGTATATTTGTATTAGAGTTGCATCAGTGTTTTATACTATATTTATATAAAATGTGCATATTTTGCTATCATGCGATAGCTATTAAAAAGAGTAATCGTGCAAGAGCAAGGCTTTGCATTATATGAACCACTTAAAAATAAAAATTAACAAAAAAAAAGTTTTTTTCCTTCTACGTCCTTATAGATTACTACAATTTACGTGCATTTTTTAATGATGTGATAGTAATAATACCGTCTTAGTTCGGAAATCTATGGCAATTGATGTGGTATCAAATCTTAAAGTAGGTCTGATATAGTTAATAATTATTAATAATTAGTCGGTCTTGATAGACAATAATGGAGCTGGTATCAAACGCATAAATAAATGAAACTTAATTTTACTCGAAGATCATTTACAATTCCTCACATTATTTATCCTTGCTGTACAGTTTCTGCGCGTTATCTCTAGATCTAAACACACATCTATCCATTCCATCCTGTTTATATTTATAGAAATGTTTTAACTGACATTTCTGATTGCCAATTAAAACAGTCATCGGGAAGTGTTGCTGCCATTTTTAAATGAACTTCCAAGCGATTCCTGGTTTATATAATTGCAAGTTAATTTGTTACAGTGAACCCACGCTATCTTTTTACGAATTCCATCTCTGAATAAAAACGCACACGTTCTGAGACCATAGGTGATTTTTATTAAGTAAAGCATCGTAGACATAACATAGTACATCAAAACTATCATGTCTAAGTATTGATCTTCCCTACACATAAAGAAGTAAGAAATTACTTTTAATACACTTTGTAATTATCTGCTATCTATAACATTTAGCAAAAACCTTGTACCATCATATAACTATTTGAAAGCATTTTTAAAATGTTGAAGAAATGTTGAACCAAATATTTGTTGACCCAGATGCGAAGACATCACATAATTATCATTCGATATTTCCCTGAGATGGGACGATATTCATTTGGCATCTCTAAGTAAAATTGGTTTCGACTTTTCGCCGGCCTTATGTGATAAATATATGAATTCGCATTCCATAACTTGTCGAAAATCCAACGAATAAAAATAGTACATCCCAATAAAGTTTCGCTTGTCAACCTATGCTTTCTGTCCATTCGTATGGCAGTAAGTGTCATCTCAGACGTGGAGATAAGTTTTGCTTTAATATTAAAAGTATAAGATTGCTCGCTTTAAATAGAAAGGTTCAACAATTGTAACTATACATCACTTCATTAATAATTTTAGAATAAGGGCTGTTTAAAACCAAACTCCTTAACGAAATAATGTGAAAAAGAACCTAAACAACAGAGGGGGTCTGATCATTTCACCGATCTGCCATTAACAGATGTGGTTTCTGTTGCGAACTCATATCTTCAAAGCTATTGAAAAGTATTTAGTAGACAATATTGATATGACTCATAACTTATTAATCGCCTGCGAAGACTTGTGAGCATCTTATTTGTATTTGCATGCTTAACGCATTGTCAATAACGACAAAAGAAAAGAAAATCTACGTTCTGAAGTGGTAAGACAGTACCCTTTTTGATCCTGATAGTTTGATTATAAGCTACATGGTAGACTTATGCAAGATTGGTCTTAAAGTACGCTGTATATTTCGTTGCGTAGTCTTTGAGATATGTATACTTTAGGGAAATTAGAAATAGGAGTGTAAGAAAATGTCCTTGAAGAATAATCCCAAATATAAAAACGACAACTATAAAATGCCTAGGAATTAAATGTAAACGTGACAAAATAAAGTCAAGAAATTACAGGATGCAATTCGGATAATCCATGATTATGTTTGTGTTTAAATTAAAAACAAGTATTATTACTGACTAACTTCATACAATTTGCTATAAGAAACAACGACCTATGAAAACTGCAAAAGATATGAGTCTCTGAACTACATGTAGCCCAAGACTAAGTCATGAATGACTAAAACATTGAAACGAGTCATTATAAAAATAGAGCTAAACAACTAAATTGTAAACCTGCAATAGAAAGGTCGCTCAGCAAAGGTACCGACAGCGTAGCTGAAATTTTTAACATTGATCCATCCTCAAACTTCCGGAAGCTTCTTTTCTAAGAGAATACCAGTGCAAATGGATATCTAATCGAAAAGAAACAAGGAAATATGACAAAGTCCTATGAGCATTGCAGCATACACCAATAGCTGAAAAGATTTAAAGATATTCTAATGCAAGCCAAATGTAAAAGTAAGAACATATCAGCGATGAGTTATTAAACTAAAATCAAATCAAATCAAATCAAAGCGTTACCGCTTCGGAACGTTCATTTGGTAAAAGGGATCGACTGGGGTGCTTAAACTTATTTTACAGAGTTATAAACTCGTATTTCCTTAGGTGTTTCTCAAATGCAAGCAATAGAAATAAAAACGACCTATTCGAAAAAAATATATCCAAGCGTTGACGTTTTCGATAAGTTATGATGTCGTTAAAAGAAAGAAGTGACGTAGTTGAAAAATAAATTCCACATGGTATTTAGAAGAAAGGAAAGTATTATTTCCATTAGAACAACTGCACATACTTGTTGAATGTAAAAACATATTGTTTTTGAATCCAAACAAAACAGGTAAGTGTAAATGATTGAAACATCCTGTCCTTGTGTTAATGGAACTGAGAAACCAATCCCAATATCCATGAAAGGAACATACACGTAACAACTCACAGTTAGTGCGGGGGAAGGAGACAAATGGAAACCCAAAATTATTTGCATACAAAAATATAAACAATGAACAATGATTACAAACGTTTTTGGCAAGTCAGCATCTACCAATATGACAATGACAAATCTATTTTAATGAAACAGTCCAAGCTGTGACGTATTGTTTTTTTACAAAAATAACGCCATTCGCTAAATTAAGTTTTAGGGGTATTTGTAGAAGAAAACATACAACTTGTGATCTATCAACATGGATGTTATAAAGTTGAAGGCTTTTTAAATCCCTGAATTTGATCTTGATCTTCTATACAGTCTACCGTTAGCGGCAGTGGAGATTGTTCAAAGTGGAATCACAACAAATATAAAGAGACATACTTCCAGTAGCGAACAAAGAATGACTTTAGTTCAATATTTTCATGGAAGCAATTGTTCGCAATGCAGTTCATCGAGACATTTCAGGGTTGTATCAGTCATCAATAAATGTTTGATAAATTTTGTTGAGAGTTCAGAAAGTTACTGAGGCCATTGATTTTGTGTACTTTATCTAGATAATTTCCAAAATATGAAGGATTTGCTGAGGCCTAAATATAAAAAGTGGCATATACTAAAATAATTCTTTGAGGTAATAAAAGGATGACGGCAAAACGCTTTTTATAAAAGCTTCCTCAATTTATTATATAATCCCTGTTGTTGTCCAATCAATACACTCATCATTATATAATTTGTTATATCATACTATCGATAAAATCATGTGATAAAAAGAATCTGATACTCGTTGTGGTTTCTAGTCCCAGACGGGCGAAGGTCTAAATGTGAATTGATTTTCCAGCTGACATGCGGTGCGCTGGCGAATCTGTTCAAACATTTGTTTCAGATCTACCTGCACAAAAAACGTGAAGGTCGCATTAAAGGTCATACTTGTCTCGCTGCATGTTTATTTTAAACATTATGAACTTAAGTGAAGACCGGACAAAGAATTTTAACAATAGTACACCAAGGACATACATCCACATTCTGATGTGATGTAATTGTGAGCGTTCGTGGTCTAGTGTTCTAGGTTAGTGTTCCGGACTCCGGATCAGAGGGTCCCGGGTTCGAACCCCGAAACTGACCACGTGATGCTAGTCCTTGAGCAAGACTATTTACTGCACATTGCTCTAGGTATTTAGTACCTGAGTACTGGTTCTACCCAGAAAGTGGACAGTCGAGAGGAACTTAATTTTTTATATATATAAAAGCTTTGTCATACATACGAAGTTTTAAAACAACATAGATTTGATTGTTTAAGAATTATTGTGTTAAAACAAACCTCTTCTACCTCTTCTTCGTATACAGATATGTATATCATGTTAGATTTTAAGTTAGCTGAGCGTGATTTTTTCAGCTGTCACTCACATTATGACCCCTGAGTAACACGGCTGGGGTGACAGGTTATCCTTGCTATTATTGTCAATTGGAGTTTTTCAAGTAGTATAGACTTGTTTTTCCCTTACAATGCTACAACTGGCATGTATCGAGTTCCTTTAAATTTTGTTTTGCTGCCAACTTTCCAAACGATTTGAAAAGTTAATTCCATGTGCAACATCTTCGGAGGAACCGTTTCTATCTGTTCACATATGTTTTGAAATCATGCCAGAATCAATTAATTGGCATATTGTTAAGGAATTGGAATTAAGTACATTCGGGTAATAGCTCTCCTTACATATGTGGATGCATTTTCTTATATTTAAAGTATACTCTTTTTTTCCATGTAGCTGTTTCTACCTGTTAAAAAATAAATCACCTTAAACATATTTTAAAATATAACTTAATCCACAGAAAAAAAGGTTAACATCTTTAATTATGTCATTAGACATCTCCTTAAGATTTACCAGCGTGTTTTCTTTTTTTTATGTTATAAACCTCCCATTATTTTAATGCAAAACACTGATTATATATTTATGGCTGCACTTTAATAACATAAACATAAATTTAGGGAATTCGAATACATGCTACTACGCTAACACAGAGAGCATGTGCTTTAAACAAGACGGAATATACTCCCTCCCTTTCTCCCCAACCTCTCTCTCTCTCTCTCTCTCTCTCTCTCTCTCTCTCTCTCTCTCTCTCTTTTTCTCTCTCTGTTTATTTCTCTCTTTCATTTTCCTGGTAAAGCAAAACTTCACCAAACAGGTGCGAATATCCATTAATGCACGCTACTCTTTGTATAATTGTAAGCTACTCTTTTAATCGGCATATCCGATACTTTTCGCCAAGCAGCTGCGATTTTCTATTATTTCCTGCTATGCTATCCGCCTGAAATAAATCACATTCCATAACTTGTATGTAAAACGATGATAAAATAGTACTAATATTTTTAATGATGTCTGCACTGGTAACACGGGGATTATTGCATTTGCCCTAAAATTATTATACTGCAGTTTATTGACTAATTCTATAGCAGAATATGGTTTGCCAATATGCATGACCTCGGACAACCAGTGTGGCTAAATGAAGTAAACACATACAGACATTATTTTAAACACATATTTTACACGTCTACATGTACGTTCCGTCTTACATATGTTTAAATATATTTTAAAAGTTAATAGCTCCATGTGTTAAGGACAATTTTTTGCATTTTAAAACTATGTAAGTAAATTACTTCTTATCAAGAAACACACCTTTTTATATGTTTCCAACCCTAATAACACTCAGTACTGACGCGATTCTATTTTATCACATGACAATCAGTGATACATACCACTGTTCTTGGCAGTACTGTCAGCATGATGTTTATTTCAGTTTTGTAAGAAACTCCGTGTTTTGTCTACATTTAGATTGTTTGCATGAATATT
>CM017556.1:54313308-54373308 GCA_007844125.1 Sinonovacula constricta | reverse complement strand
TTTCTTTGTCTGTTTAACTTTGATTAAAGACATCAATGATAGTATTTGTGTTTGATAATAACAAGTGGCAATAAATTATTCCAACAAAAATGACGTACAATTTAAGTTTTGTAAAGTTTTTAGTGGAACTTTACAAGAATCACAATGGAAATTGTTTGGCAATTGTATGCCGAGCGAATAGACAACAATATAAACACATGTGTCATCATGAACCTAAACGCTAGAGACCAGTGATAACCATAAGCTTCTTGAAACCCTTAACTTAAAACAAATAGAGTAAAATAACATTCTTGAATAGCATTGATATTTGTCCATATACATGTAGCAGGTGTAAAATGAACGATACATATAAAAATGTACATTATGAGCTCTTCGCAATGTTACAACTATAAAGCCAGTAAGTGTTTTAGGTCTTATCTTAAAAAGGCTCTGTCAGCTATTATATTTTCAAAGCATTAGAGGATCCTGTCCTTGTTTGAAACTAACAAACAAACACGGTAATTTTCTTAGCTGACTGTGTCTGACTGCGTCTATTCGTCTAAATCAATGAATGATACTAATACTCCACAAATAAGACAGGAAGTCAGTTTATTATTGATGCAAATATGAGTTGTATTTGAAACAACCAATCTTTTCTAAAATGTAAATATACAAACGTTATATTAGAGAACAGTTTTTTCTAATATTACTTGTGCATAGCTAACACCAATGAATACGTACTTTCATTGTTATCTTTAAAGATTGCACATTACAAATTTAACATAATATTCATACTATTAAATAAGAAAGCTTTAATTCATTTTTGTTAGACCTTGAATTTCCAAAAAGTAAAATGGTGGTTCAAGTATTAATCATGTAAATGTTAAACTGATATGCAGAATTACAATGATATGGTACGAAAGAGATCTGGATGGCGACTTAGTGACTCTCCAGTTTAATTTAATGATGCATAAATTTTAAAGAACAACGAAGTCGATTTAGGAAATAATGAATCGTTTTGTTGAAGACTACATCAGTTAGATTTAAAGTTAATTCTCTATTTGCGTAATTTCTCCTCTCTGTTTTCTTCACTTTCTTTGTAAACACGCATGCTTGTACTCATGTCTAATGGTCATTCAAAGAATTTAATAATATGTTGGTTTCCCTTATGTCCATGCCATATTTACACATTGAAATGCATGTTTTATTAGATAATAATAAACGTCAACATACACAAAATTACAAAATGACATGAACACGTAATGCTTTTTTTTTCTTGTAAATGGCGGTAAACACAACACGTGATCTTTCTAGTTTCTTTACAGCCTGCTCTGTGTCACCACATACAAAGTTAAAAACTAGAGCGCAATATAAATATAACCAAGCGCTTTTGAAACTGTATTATATTTACACTGAACGACTCCCTGGTTCTTGTCTTCAGATACAAGGCCGTTAATGCAAGAAACGTGTTTGTTGTAATATTGCTTTTATATAAAAGACGATACACAAACCTCTTTTATTCGCTTTTGAAATATCATGGACAGAGCTACGCCAGAAACGACTGACATATGCATTCATCACTTATAATAGATGCATGCTTAGTATGTATACACATGGTAGTTCTGTAAATTTTAAACTTCTTAACCAGTACTTTATTTTAGGCCATACCTTTACAAAACTGAAATTTCGGTTTCTTGTCTTGCGTCGTTTTATTGCTTTTATATCTGTTCATTGTTCAGTAATGTTTCAAACGACGTCACTTATTCCTGGCATATCCATCTAAAACATTTTTTTTTAATTCGCAGTGGGTTTTCATTGCATATGCCATGTCTTCCTATCTTTTATCATAGTATCCTATAATGTACATAGCTTCATGGTTACTTTTTATACTATTTCTCCTAAAGAAAGAACTCCACTAAATGCGGGGATTAACTTCTGATTTAAGTTTCATTTCGATGCTTTTGCCGACTTGATATTCGTAGCTATTCTGTTTTCTCGATTATGCATTGTCTCGATTAGGTGTTTTGCATCATTTATTTTGCCTGTGTATATCTTTATCTACTCTAAGTTCAAATATAATATAGTTTGCAATTCTCAAAGCACGTTGGCATTTTATCCTTTTGAACATGTTTCAAGTGTGTTCTTCGATACATTGCTGCTACTTACCGGCTGCTATCCATAATTTCTTTCTTCGCCTTTGAGGCGATTATCCTTTTCATGACTGTATTTTCGTGTGCTTTGTGCGCTGAGACTTAGTGTTTCTGTCTTTTTCCACACGTGGTTTTTATGCATTTTTCTTTGCCCATTGGCGTTTTAGATCTACCATTTGTTCTTACACTTATGCGGAATAATCATAGTTTAGTTTTCACAATCACAATAATGCAATTTATCCCGCTTGGCGGTCGTACATTTTTTCCCATATAATAAATGCTGACATACAAAGCATTCTATCCGCAGTGTATTTTGTCCTTCCATGTACATTGCAGTTTTGCACTACTCTTCAATCTAACCATGAATTGGATGGAACAACCCGTTGCACATCTCTTCTCCTCTTATACTTTATAAGCACTTTATAGAATTATATCCGTTAAGAACCGGCCATTTTGTCTGCAGACCCTTTCTATGCGATAATTGGTGACTTTCCTTTATTCTTTTATGTTGGCTCGTCTGGACGTTTCTGATATTCTACATTTAGGTGGCATGAGCATAAATCGATCTTTTGCAGCCTCACATTTTAATATATCTTGTTATCCTTATTTGTCCTTGTCATATTTTTAATTTATTGCAAACTGTTCCAAATATAGGAAAACAAAAAATTGTTGATTGTCATATCTTTTCATTTAAGGCTTCTCTTTGTTTTATCCTGTAAATCTTACCGCAAGAGGAAACTTTCCCCGTCTGACATATATGCTCAGTTACGTATAGTGTACACGATATTCATAGATTCATTTTCAGGACATGCGGCACTATCAAACATCTCCTGATCAGTATGGATTTTTACGATCCTCTAAATATGGCTGAATGACACACTCGTCTACATTGTGTCTCAAAAACATATATACCCGACTGGAAACATTTCTTTTGGCGTTTTAAAACACTCGTTTTATGTGTATGCGATTTGCTGAGAAAAGGTTAACACGCCATTAGAAAACAAGTTTTAAGTTTACATTGTCAGAATGCGTTTTTTTTTTAAATCATTACACTATTATTTACAACTTCAGACTGTTTCAAATTCTCTTCTGTTGGGTTTTCTTTTTTAAATGATATTTTAAATAAAATTATTGGCATGTCCATAGCTGAACTAATAAAGATACTGTCTTATACATCCCTGTTTGTGCTTGTTAAAGCAGGAAATCAGATTGTGTTTCTGACATTTACTGCCTTAGCCTCGTGGTTTCCAATCCCGATAGGGGCGAAAGGTGTCATGTGAAGAGTCTGTTCAGCCCACATACAGCACGGCGGTGCTTCAAGCTGCACTGATATCGGCTGAACCTCGCTATGCTGCAGTATGTATGGCGTAAATTTACCTAAATATATATATATATATATATATATATATATATATATATATATATATATATATATATATATATATATATATATATATATATATATATATATATATATATATATATATATATATATATATATATATATACCGGGGACTAGTTGCCCGTATATATATAAGTGGTTCCAATCAAAAATAAAAAAATAAAATAGAGAGAGAGCAAACAAGAACATAAGGATTTGCTTTTTATTAACCCATAAACGAAGGGCAACTAACATTAAATCTACCTTGCACTACATTTATGCAATGGCGATCTAATATGTAAAACACATAGTTAGATTAATGGAAGATGCGAACGCCAAACGTTTTCTGATCCTTGCTGTGCAATGTTGATCCCTTGAATGGTTAATGGCGTACGATGATATCTTATCTGACGCATTAATATATGACAGAATAACACGCAAGTGTAACACTTTGTCGATATATTGGAGCAATCCAGTGCTCTGATTATACATCTATGCAGTTATAAACAACTGCTGGAAATACTGGCAATGCCAAACTGATGACAAGGTTCGCTGTAAACTGATAAATTATATGTCCCAAATGCAATTAATTCAAATGTTGAAAAGGAGATTAAATTATTTATTATTACACATTCCACAAATTAAAGGATAACAAATGTGGTAGTTCATCTTTGACAATGAATGGGTAGAGAACATGGAACAGCTTATCTGAAAAATGAGATCAGAAGTTTTCTACGAACAAATCAAACAAGCGTTAATATAATTATATATAATGAACGTGTGCCTAGTTTGCGTTCACCAAGCAGCAGTACATGTACAATAATACACGTGTGAATTATATAAATACATATAATATTATATTGAATGAATTCTACGAAAACAAGTTGCAATTGTTGAAGAAAAAAAATAACGTTATAGTGCAAAAACGCAAATAGTTAAAGGTAATTTTACTTTGAATAACAGTATCAGTTCAGATTTAACTTAAGCTGTGTATCAACGTTTTCAGTCTTTTTATTCCCTGCTTATCGACGGCAGTTTCTTACACAGCTGCATGATCCGAGCAAAAAATCTTTATTGGTATATTGGATGCATGGATATTTTAGCATGCTGGTACTATTGCAGAAAACTATAGGAAATAATGACATTGCAGGATATTCGAAAATCGTAAAACAGTTTTGAAGTAAATTTTATGTTGAAAGTAAAATTACGTCTGAGAAGAGCAAAGATAAATCGCAATCATTTTTTATTTGTAAGAAGAATGAAGGTGATGTCTATGCACTACAATGCAGAATCAGTTGGAAATTCCCCTGACTGCTTAGCCTCTCACCATAATGATTCGAGTCCGGGCTCGAGCGAAGGACTTATTGCAGGAAGGCCTTCCAGCTAACTTGCGGTACGCTGGTGGTTCAAGCCAGACATTTGGTCTTTCTCCATCATTTAGCTGCGCGTCGCTCTAAGGATCATAATTGGTCGCTGCGATAGTATGAAGTATGATCCTTTACGGTTTAAAGAAGCTTCCCTCATGACTGAAGCTTCTAGCAGAGAAAACTGAATAAACAAAAGTTAAGAACATACATAAGTTGTAAAGTGACGACAATAATAACCTGAAACAATACAATAAAAGATAAAAGTGTCCGCTTTGTACGGTCGGTTTTTTTAAAACTGACCTTTGCAATTAAGCGTATCAATTTTATAGTGTCACAAAAGGCCACCGAATGAGGCGATATCAGAAGACATAATTTAACTATGCTACAGCTAGGCGTTTCCTGTCTCGCAGAGGCATACTCAAGCGATGGCAAGGACTCGACAATCGCAAAGTGAGAGAATTCACTATTAAATACGTGTTAATTGTAACCTGCATTTGTTTCTTGTTTTTACAAATTATTTTGTCGGTTTAATTAAATGAATTTTACATCCCATTAATGTGTCGACATACCCAATCTTGAGATATGTGCAATTACACTTTATGGACTGTGATATTTGCAAGTTATTGCATATAAACGAGATCCCTATTAAGTGTTTCTTTTAAGTGTACTTTTCTCCTGATAAACCGTCAAAATCACATGCATAAAACACATTATAAGTGTGCAAGCTTAAATTATTGTCTTCATATATTCATAAACAAATATGTATCAACTGTAGTGTATGTCGTCAACATATATACTTTATGCAGTCACGCTGAATATTAAAACCATATCTCTGTATTTATGCGCTTAACTGTGTGGCTAGATCTATGTATACATGCCTGAAATTAACATTGTCGTTGTTGCCAAAAGGAAAACACGATCGCCCTAAAGTTTAAGGTGCTTAATATAATAACAGATACAACAGATTCATTAAGACATCGCGTTTTGTCTCAATGTCGGCATAATAATAATCAGACTTTAAATATTTCAATTTTTATTAATACATTATATGATTTCAGTTATATGTTAGTCTAATATTTGAACTACGAGTTTTGCTTATAAGCAAGTTTAAAACCTAGAGTGAATTGCGACATTAGATAAAGAATGATAAGTTAACAATTACGGCCGAGAAACTGTCTTTTGGAAAAATGATCACTTTGAGGGTGCTACTACTTTCTTTCTAAATGAGTTTCTTTATGGGAAAATGTCTAAAAATAACCCATTGACTAATGAAGACTAACATTTAGTAGACCGCGACTAAATAAAACATGCATTAAACTTTAAACATTAACTGTAACCACTAAATGAATTAAGCCTTCCTTACATACTTGTGTTTTACCGATAATGTTTATGTGAATCAGGCCAAACAATTGTGAAACGGTCTTAAGAAACGATTAAATAGTGAGCTGTGCTCGAGCGTATTTCTACATGTATATTATTTCTCCATCGTAGACACAAACATAAGTCCTATCTCCTAATTTGTTCAAGCAAATTTACCTATTTCAGAGCACATGTGAGTAATATAAATTTTAGAACTTCCAAAGGCATGCCTCAGGCGACTGTTTTCCAAAGATTTACTACAACTCTTTTCATTGATTTCTTTATTGTAGAAAATGATTAACAGACGTTTCATGGCATCGGAATTGGCAATCCTGTTTATTAATAAACTGATGTTGTTTATTTAATTTATTGCAAACGCTCTTATAGATACTGAATCGATGCTAACCCCACACGTTTTCCTATGTTTCCAATGCCATGTTGCTTCCCGGAATACGACTAAGTGACTTAAAAAGGATGTTATGTCGCTTAATGGACTAGAAGAAATACAGTTTGCATATCTTTAACGAGTCAAACGTACATTTGAACACATTTTATAAACCGTAGCCATATGTATAAGACACAAAATGCACGACACAATAAAAAGTAATATATTTTTAATATAACTGAATATTTATTAAAAATAAAAGTCTCCTGCGCTTAAATCATAAATGATAATCACTTCATTTCTAAATGCATTGCTTTATTGTCAATGTAGTAATGTGTTGAATTTTGGTTAAATTACATGTTACCACATGTTTCTGCAGTATGTCGAGGGCGGTATCGCTAAATTTAGTATATTACAAGCATAGAAACCGAGATTTATAATTGTTTGTTGAACGGACAGATATCACACACGTTAATTGCTTATATATTGAACCCGTTTTTCCTGCAGAAACATGTGTGATTCAAAATGCGATTTCGGGTTTGATATCATGGTCAAAGTAAAAGTGTGAATGTGGAAAACATTATATTAATTGCATATTAATCATTTGAGTTTGTTCCGTCGTCATATTTAAACCTCTTCCAGACAATTTGAGAATGTTATATATATAACCAGCAGCGTACTAAGTACATACGAATCTTATCAGTAAGAAAGCAAACATATCGTTTCATTGAAATGAGTACTATTTGACTGAATATATACTTTATCAGACATGGATACAGGTTAAATACCTATTAGAATTTGTAGAATTTTTGTTTCATAATGTAACTTTGGGTACAGTGTTGTTTGCAATTACCCTTCTCCTTTGACAGTATGTGAGTTATTAAAGACGTGGAAACGATGCATTTTCGTTGACAGTTAAGTTAAATAATCATAATAAAACGTAGTCCATGCATTTTTAAGAAATCGGAGACACACTATATTTATTTCCTTTCCTAGAAAATATATAAAATATTTCTTTCTCTGTGTCGTAAGTACATATACAGATACTTCATTATGTGTTGGCTTATTTTATACGGCAGTCCATTACGGAACAGTGTTGTACGCTTCTTAAACAAATAATCTTCCAGCCGCGGTAACAAAATGTCTACCGGGAATCTGGTTAACTTCACTGCCTCTCAGATTTATTTCTG
Source organism: Sinonovacula constricta (assembly GCA_007844125.1). Taxonomy (NCBI): domain Eukaryota; kingdom Metazoa; phylum Mollusca; class Bivalvia; order Cardiida; family Solecurtidae; genus Sinonovacula; species Sinonovacula constricta. The sequence continues at coordinate 54,365,497 of CM017556.1, read as the reverse complement.
CAACACTTCCGCAAACATGTATGCATTGTCTTAGGGGAGTAATTAAAACAAATATGACCAGTATTTGTTGTTTGCGAGAGGCATCATGCCATTATAATTTACTAAGATGATAAAAATGCACTTATTTTGTTTGGAGGCGCGCCGTCATTACAAATATCTTATGTGAAAACACAAATGTTTTTCTATCTTGCGAAGCATTTACATTTAAAGATACAGTATTCATTAAGTTATTTATATTTGTTTTTCATTCACTATCGTATTCACATGTACTAACGTAAACTAAATATGCATTCTTACCAATCGTTAAAGAGTAAACTTAAATCACAGTTTTTAATTACATATTTCGTCGCTATACAAAGCATAACTTATTCGGCATGTTAGTATGGTTTTAAATGAGGTAGCGCATGTGTTATTTATGACATTGTTCAGCTATTGAAAATATTTGTGACTTTTAACTAGTAATGAATGTTGCCAATGTGGCAAGAATTATTTTTATACTTGCAGGGAAGTCTAAGGACTTTTGTGTTGTCTGTGTCGATTGCGTAAAATGGAGAAAATATAAATGTTTTTGACACGAGCTCAGTTTTTGCCAGAAAACATTTTCCAATCGTATGCCCTTATAATCCGATGTATATGTAATGTATTACAGGGTTAGCTAAGTCGTTAGGGGCGAGTTTAACACCAAACTTTGCCATACCATTTATAACATTTATATTAATGGGTAAACACCTAGCTAAAATTAAAACGAATCAGCTTAATCTAAAAATAAATGTTAAAACAATTTCCACAGAAACGGTAAGTAAACATTTACAAGTTTTGAAGGGTAACTCGCCCAGAAGGGATGAGTAAAATGCATACAACCAGGTTAAAGAGCTTAAAGAGACATCGGAAGTTCTGCATCTTCAATTACAAACATGTTTAGAATATTACACTATAGCTAAACAAACTATACTATTCACCGGCATAAATCAATGATTGTTAGTTGCAAAATATATAGAAATTGATCAATGTGTTCAAATAATGAATAATAAAAATGTATCTCGGCAACATAACAGTTGCGAATACTTTAAGAAACAGATACATTACAGATAAAACCAACAAAGCTTCAATGTAAAATAAGAGCAGAGATATGAGATATATGATGAAAAAGTTCATCAGAACGACATCAATACAACATTGTAGCGGACAAATTCATCAGCAAAAGAGTCAAACAAGGAATCACGTACCCTTATAAGCAAACAGATTCGGCTAGAAAATAGTTTTTGAAGAGGCCTATCTTAAGTCGCATACATTTTATAACAAAGATAAAATCCCACAATTCTACCTTCTGGGCAGTCTCTGAAAAGTGTCAGTGGAAAGAAATTAAGTTGCATCACATGAAAAGCACAATTGTTGATATGAAGAATAAGAATATAGATGACAAAGTCTTATGAGCATTGCAACATAAACAAAAAAAAAATAATAAAAGGTACAGGACCGGCGTATTCACATGCAAACCAAATGTAAAAGTAAAAGGTAAAAGTCCAATGTCCATTAAAGGAAATACACGTAACAATCCTTATTGAATGAATTATATGACAACATAGATTACATGCACGGGGAGATTTTTACGACCGCCACACTGCACAAGTAACATTGTTGTGATCATGAATAAGAATATGTATGACAAAGTCCTATGATCATTGCAACAAATACAAAAAAAAAATAAAAATGAAAAGACAGAGGACCAAGGTATGCACATGCAAGCCAAATTTAAAAGTAAAAAGTAAAAGTACAATGTCCATTAAAGGAAATACACCTAACAATCGTTATAGAATGAATTTTATGACAACATAGACCAGAACAATACGATACTATGTATAAAAAAGCTCAAAACGAGTAACATATATGTAAGGAACTTATAGTAATTTGATTATGTGTGTGTAACCTTCCCACATACACACGATATATGATCATATTTCAGAGACAAAATAATCCTACTTTCACTTTGCACGCAGTCATTCTTTGAAAATCGTTGATCCTACTTTGCATAACTTATGCAAAAAAGTCCGTATGTTAATATAAACAACTGCAAATGTAGTTTGGTTCCCGGCTCTTACCTGTGACAGAATTTTTCATGCCAAACAATATCGCGCCAAGGAAAATCCGTACCAATTCGTTTAACATATGCAGTCACATGTCGTTTTGTTTAAGTACTATGGTAGGGACTACGACTGTCATTCAGTTAGACTAACACAAGAGATATCCTGCTGTATTTAGTGGACTACTTACTTACTGCGTGCAGCACATGAAAATCAGAGGAATGGTTTTATAAAGAACCAGTAACATTTATGTATCAATTTGTATAACTGTTAATTTTGCTTTTTGTTACTTTGTCTACCTTATATTCAGCAAATGTTTGTAATGCCGATAACTTATTTGCATACAATACGCAAATACGCAGTATATTAACCCCTTGTTACAAATAATCTATGATTATATTACTTCATGGGAGAAGTGTACTCGTCAAATTGAGAGTTATATGTAGAGGGTCTGCTCCCACAGGAAGAGTATTGACATCTAGAGGGCAAATAGTGCCACTTCCAGCAATTCAGATGATTAACAGACCAGCGCGTTTTAACACAAATATGTTAATTTCAGTTTTTATTATCTATGAATAAATACGTGCATACTCGTCTTATCTGTAGATGTTATTTTTATACCTGTCCATTTGAAATTACATAAGCTAAAACACTGTTTTGCTGTAGTTTACATGCAATTCTTACTATTTAAGTCGCTTCTATCAAGTCTGCCGATTGCCGTTGTAGAGTTTAAAATAAGTCAGGTTCATCAAGACACAGAATAAAGTCAGCCTGGCTAAAGAGGCATATTATCAAATTACACTGACAAAATATCATTATTAGCATCATCAGCATCATGTATATAAAAAAAAAAATATTTCAAGGATGCCCTTGTTGTGTGATTGAGGTTGTGCTTGAATGGTATCGAAATTCCTCTCCATTATATCCACAAAATAACTTGCCTGCTTAGGCATGGTGCATACTATCATTATGAGTGATGCAAAATGGTCAGTGCAGTACATTATACGGTTCTTAATAATGCTTAACAGTAAGTACTAGGGCAATGATGAACACATTATCCTTATTAGTAACTTTCATCGACTTAAAAATTTCAATAAATTAAGATTTGTAGTGTTCTGAAAAAAATGCACCTTGTCAAAAACGCTCAATTGACAGTTGACAGTTGATTATTTAACATTTAATTAGAATTTAATTTAATGATAGTTAATTTTAAGTTCATTTTAAAGGTGGTATCCGACAGTCTGCTTATATAAAATCACGTACCAAAATCTAGCCACTGCTTTGGTGAAGTTGTTCATAAGTTTTGCGCAAATTCATGCTTAGTTGTTATAAAGACAATTTTGAACATTACTTTATTGCTATACTATATTTATCGTGAAAGAATACTCTATATATTCAATTTTTCCAACTATTAAAACGTGACAGTGGTCTCTGCTAAATATTGATAGATTACTGCAAAACTTTCTTACCATCAAATATATCATTGGCAAATAAGAAGCACATTGTAGATACATGTTTGTAACCAATGCAGATTATTGTTGTCTATTTCAAATTTTTATGTTGTTTTGTAGTTTTGTTGTCCATTGGTTTCTTAATAGTTTCCACATCATAATTCCATAGTCATGAAACAAACAATACATGCATTTGAAATAGACATATCAACCTGTTTGTTCATGTTACTAATGAACACCAACATTCAACGGAATAACAAAAAACTATGACTGTTGCTTCAATATGCTGTAATTGTCTTATGCTCAGTAAGAAATATAATAAGGTTCAGGATTGATTTACGCAAATATGAAATTTCATTGGCAAGTCCATAGTAAAAGTTACCGGTACACATGACAGCAAGTAGCAAGTATACCTCTACATTTCTGTACATTAAGGAAATAAAAATAAACTTGTACTAGCGTTTAAAAAGAGCACCACAAGGCAGAGCAAAATACACACGTAAATAAAGCAATTTGAGACAAACTGCTGTGCACTCTTGGGCAATGCAGTATGGCAAAGTTTTGGAATGCACACTGGGTTATTTCAAGAAACAATGAAATTAAAGTAGAATAACATAAACAGATTTTTAATCTGACAAACTGCTCTGCACTGTTGTGCAATGCACTATGTGTTATTGACAAAAATCAAAGGGAGATAACATCAAATATACAAAGTTACGTTGAGTGTTATGGCATATGTGTAGAAAGGGCATTACTAAAAAGAAAAGAAGAGGAGAATGACTGTTCTTGTACAAATATTGAACTTGAAAGTGTAATAAATCCAAAAGCATGAAGTGTACAGTGATGGTTCTTATGCACTGCACTCAGACTAAATGAGACCTGTACACCTGCGCAGTTTTAAATCAATAGCTTTGATAACATAGGAGCTCCGGACAAGAAAATTAAACAAAGGGGCATAACTCCAAAATTATAAAGTATACAGTAACGGTTCCTGTGAATTGCGCTTTGTCATAATGAGACCTATCTATGTACAAGTTTCAAGCCAATAGCTTTGATAATGTAGGAGTTATTTTCCGGACTAGAAAAATAAACAAACGGCATTAACTCCAGCATCATGAAGTGCAAAGTAATGTCTCTTGTGCTCTATATTCCATCTCAATAAGATCTATCCACCTATGAAAGTTCAGGTCAATAGCTTTGATAGTGTTGGTATAATGCTCTGGACAAGAAAATTAAACAAAGGGGATTAACTCCAAAATCATGAAGTGTTTTGGTTCTTATGCACTGTACTCCGTCTAAATAAGATAAATCCAACTAGGAAGGTTAAAGTCGATAGCTTTGATAATGTTGGAGTTATCCTCAGGACAAGAGAATTAAATAAAGTGGAATAACTACAAAATCATGAAGTACAGAGTAACCGTTCCTGGCCACTACACTTCGGCTCAGTAAGACCTATCTATGAATCAAGTTTCAAGTCAAAAGCTTTGATAATGAAGAAGCTATGCTCCGGACAAGAAAATTAAACAAATAACACTCACTCCAACATCACAAAGTGCAGAGTGAAGGTTCTTGTTTACTGCGCTTCCTCTGAATGAGATCTATCCATCTATGCAGTTTTAAGTGAATAGCTTTGATAGTGTTGGAGTTATGATCTGGACAAACATCTGGACGCCGCAAGCACAAACCTGCTATGGGTGAAAGAGTACAGAAATAATAACTTTATGGGTTAAAATATGTCAACATGTTAAATCATCAGGAATACATCAACCAAACTCAATTGTTCCTAAGCACATACTTTTCTAATACCACAATGGTGTTGTACAATGTATATATACATATCAACATTATACAATAGATTTTTGCCAAAGCCTTGAATGACATCAAATCGTTGTAAATATTTAGTTCTTCTACTTGTAATGTGGTTATAAATAATAACAAGAGGGCCATGAGGCCCTATATCACTCGCATAAGTGCCATAGACATTTAGCCGTGTTGCTATGCTTTTGGGGAGATCAAATTTCTTTGAACTTGATACAAGGCCAGCAAAGGAATACAATACACGGGTGAAGCTTTTTAAATCATAAACATTTTCCGCTTATCTTTTTCCCCATAATCATTTGTCATGACAGATATCTTATGCCAGCTGCAAAGAAAGTTAAATTCTAACCATATATTGGACTTATTGTCATAAGAAGTGTACACAGTTGACGGGAAATGTGGACTTCACGAAGCGTTGATAATAATATGACCTTCGTCTGGAAATTTTTCGTAAATTGGTATCGTCATTTTCCTCTTTCGTTAAAGAAATATTTAATTCTGTATTTCTCAAAGTAAAAACGCGCAATAAACAGGAGCAAAAATAGTTTCCTATTTTAACAATGCATATTTAAACACAAACTCTATAGTTTAACAGATGGATAAAAAACATAATGTACTATTAAAAAGCTCGTATGACTTTTTCTAGTCGGAAATCAAATTGGAAATTAACTCGTTAATGGTTAATCTTACATTTTGGTGTAAAGACGATGTTTTACAAAACGACAAAAATAACATTGAGCCATACATCTGAAATAATCCCAGGAGAGGGAAAAATAACAAAATTATTGAATATTATATGTGTCTTATGACACAACAATTGTATACGATATCTAGCTATTAATTTAGTTTAAACAAACTATGCCTCGATCAAAAATGTAGAATTGTACATGCAGCTATATTTAACAGCATATTGAAAAAACTACAAGAACACAATTTGAATTGTGCTATACAAGCACACATTTAAATACTTAATGCATATTGTTGTCAGGTTTCTATGCAGGCCTGTTACTGTATTCTCAATGTCTTCCTGTTTGAAGATATTTTTTTATACATATATCTACTCGGCTCTTAATTTTGTGGAATACGTCCAAGCATTATTTACGTTTTGAGCATATTTATTCGCTGTACTGTGACATTTCCCCACGGAGCATACAAGGTTAAACAATCATTTTATATAAGTTTTGGCATGCATAAATATCACACCATGCTGCTACTAATGTCGAAAATAAGTGTGAATAAATGTATGTTTGGAAATTTGATTATTCAAAAGAAATGATAAATTTGAGTCTATGGTTAAAATAACATTGCATATATACAGAGAATTGCAACAGTTAATTAACAATTTGGAATATTTTCTTGATCATAATTTTTTGTTATAGTTGCTTATAGTGTCCTTTTAATAATTTATTCGACGAAGGGCACATTTACTAAGTTGTTTAATGGAAACTAAACTATGAGGTGTATTAAACGATGGCTATAGATATAGGTACAAGTTGCAAGTTAAATGTTAATGTGAAAAGTAAGACCGGATTAAATATTAACACGGAATAAAGCGCAGAATGATTGGCGGTACGTATTGCAAATAGAAGAACAACATGACAGTTGAAGTATCCGTGTTATAATAATTAAATTTGTAACTATCCCTTATGGCGAGCTGAAGATGCTAGTAAGTTTTGTAGCTTGCTTGTTGAAGGTATACAGAACTTAATGTCTTGATGAAACGAATACAATCCACATATGTATTTGCGCAAAAATGTTTAGTAATTGAACCAATTAACATACTTATATCTAAAAATTGTACACCTATAAGTCAGTACAAAGCAGGCAGAGCTAGTGCCTTGAGTGATGCTGATACAAGATCATCTTGAAGGATCATCAAAGAGAATCACGTTGGTAGAAAATCCAGATAACACTATTAGACCTTCTTATCGTCCGCGGTGAGGGGATAACACGTTGCAAGTAGGGTCGTATTTATTAAGGAACTTAAAAGTAAAATGTAATTCCCGAAGGTACTAATGTGTATAATGCATGGAACATAGACGGTTTCTATGTTCAAAACATCTTTAATTTAATTCCTTACAAATGCCACAAAGCATAATATGCACACTTTCAGTGCCTGATTGCTATGATCGAGATTTAAGCTACGCTTCAATTGTCAGCTGTATTTATCTTAGAAAGGGTTCTAACCTAAAGTAAAAGGATTGGTGCTTTAAATCGGCCATTTCAGAGAGAGTGGTGTCAATGGCGGTACAAGCAACATAGTTTTTCGTTAAAGTCGACCACTAATTCTGCAAAGAAAGTACATTTTCTTGTATTATATGTATTGTAATGAGATAACCACCTAGCTAGTTTAAGACTCAACTTATTAAACCTACAATTAGCATAATACAATCATATTTGACATTTATTTGACATTCTCCAAAGCTAATGTTCTGATCGAGCAGTAAGCATAAAAGACAACACATCAGACTCAAGACGTAAATAGATATTTTCATTGAAATAACTCATGTTATTTGTATCTCTACTGTCTTTAAAGTCATAGTTACAAGGAAGACATCGTCGAAATCTACACAGATCACAGAAAATGAAGTTTGATTTAATGCCAGAAATGTAGATGTTTGGACTTGACTAACATTGGTTAATAGTTATACTATAAATGGTTTCTTTGTTTATCAGCGACCAATAATTGTTTTGTGAATTAGACATCACACACATGTCGGTGGTTACTTTGACTGTTTAATAGTTGATATTTATGTTATTGCAATTATCTGTGTAATATTTAAATATCTTCATGTACCGAAATACTGTAATATAATGGTCAACATAATCTGTTACGAATCGGCGAGTCACTTGGCTAGATACAAGATGTATTTATTAGATATGTTTCGGAATCGTAAGGTAAGTGTTAATAATCATGGGGGGTCTTCATTCATATATTTTCTCGATATTTAATGAATATACTGCAAACCCCAAGCCGCGACTTCTATACATTACCAGACTTGATTGCATGGTCTGCAATAAATTCTCTCTCGCCTCTAATATGGTAAACATAACATTCATTCTGTACCATAGTGAACAAATTTTACCAATTAAAGAAACAGAATTTTTTTCCATTTCGCATAGAATCCTTGGCAATATTCACCGATACAACTCGTTGCCGTGCATGACCACCACCCACCCCCACACCCCGTACGTAACCAGTCGTGTGACACAGAGAAATCTTGCGCTGAACCCTGTCGCTTGAACACAATTTAAGAGTATGCTGATACCATCCCGTAGTCGTATTGTATCACCATAGATACTTCACAAATCTGCTCATATCTTCAAATGCTCCGCGAGGGCCTCGTTTAACCCTTAAGCTTTAGCTTGCAAAAAAACAATAGTCACAATAGTCATTTCACGCCATTTCAGGCAATGTACAAGATACATTTGTTTTCTCTTTTTTCGTCTTCACATTCAGCATATGCATGGACGATGTTGCTTTCCGCACAAAGTTTAACACGAAATGTTCACCGATGTAACAGTTACGTTCACGTACAGACGTCGGCTGGAATAATAGAAACCAGCTGGATAACCTAACCCGGTGGTAATAAATGATAAAACTTTGCACATTGTGAAAAAGGCGTCAAACAATCGATTTTTCATTTGTTTCGGTTGGTTTTTACTGTCTAAACTAGTTGTGTTCAGTATGTTATGCAATGTTGTAACTAACCATGACAATAGAAAGGCTCACACGATCGATAGAATTAGGTAAATTGAAAGGCTCCAGATCTTTTTCCGATTACGATAACAATTACATTCACTAATTAGGCGATCGTAGTTCATAAAGTTAAAATTTTGATAACTTCGACCAAAATATACAACAGGTCCTACAATTAAAAAACGCAATAATCAATTAATGCTAATTTCTTAAATATGAAGTTTATGTACGTTTACAATACTTCTACAGCAAGACTTTGCCTGCAAAAACAACACATCTTATCTTACCTTAAAAAAAGTTAATCGATATTTTTCCTGTTTAATTCCTTACATACTTTACAAACGACCGCAATGGCAACTGGTTGTGTTTGGTTTATTTCTCTGGACAATTTATGTTTATTCACGAAACTGTTGTAGAAGTAAACACGAGGGACAATGAAGCTAAAAAAAAACTTCTATTCTATCGGAGTCCAAGGTTTGGAAATTAATAATCTATAAATCATATCCCGAAAATTCCCGTTTATGTAAAATATTTACCAAATAGTTAATACATTTGAAGCCAAGAGGGAACACATTAAAAAAAACAATTTATCGCTTATGAAAATAAAATACAAAACTGCATATACATGTATTGCATATAAACAGATAATATATTTTGGGCTTCATACTAGAAAACATTAATTTTGATTGTAATACAACTGATCTACTTTAGATGGTAAATGTACCAAGAAGAGTATATAGAACATAACTAATATTTAGTAAGGAAGTCTAAATTTTAAATTATTGGAAACATGTGTAATGTTCTCTTTAGTATCTTAACCAATGCCAATGCGAATGCATTAGTTGTTACATATATAACACTGCGCTTTATGCTTTACTCTGTACGCCCCTTGACAAAATATTTCTAGTATCATATTTTAAGTCTTTTTCTCCCCCTTTTCAAAGAATTTATTAACGCATTGACGACAGAACGTACTCACTTTGCTCGCAACCGTCATGTTTTCTATAATAACAACGATTTCCTATCGTATATACTCATTGGCAAAGATGTCTTTCTTAAGAAATTTGACCAGCTCAGCCACGAATTTGTATTCAGAATAATTGTTCTGTTTTTCCATTATTTGCTATACTTTTTTCTAATAATATTATCGTGTATCATGCATGTACAAATGTACTTCACAAGTGTAATGTAAGTAAACATTATCCGCACAGAAACAATGCTAACGTGTTCAGAAAGAAATCATACTTATAATTAAAACGATTTAAGCCAATAAGGAACATTTTATTTTAAGTTTTAGTGAAGAACGAATTTGGATAATACTTCCACTTTAATGTACCATGTCCCATATGTGTTGCTCTTTTATGTATTACACATTTACTTCGATCGAATTCTGATGCCTAAGGGTTATCTCTGTTCACAATTTAAAAACATTGAACAATTTGCAATAATGTATCTTTGAGTATATTGCAATGTACTGTGTTTATTAAAGACACGATAATTTGCTGAATTAACAGTTGTATCCAATCCCTGAACAATCTTCCAAAACATCTATTGTGCTATATTGGAAAGTTCACATTCCGTTATGAAGAAAAAACATTGTCTGAATTTAAATTGTTTTTGTCTAGAGCATCATTTTCTTTCATGTTTTGGCCACCTGTACCTTTTCAAATCATAAGGTGTCATTTACTATTAAACGTACGTCCCATCCTATTATTATACACACAGTTTTCAATGAAATTATTTCAAACATTTTTTTTCTAAATTTATAACATATGACATTATGTCACACACGAGCGATTTGATATGTAAATAAATTAAAATATATAAACTGAGTTAATTCAGAAAAAAATCGTGATTATGATTGTCCCGGCAGTATTTGAATACTAACAAAGACAATACGACTGTTTTACCGATTTTCAATGTCATGTAATGTATTTTTACACTGGGACATAAGCTAACACCAATATCTTACTTGTTTTGATATTTTCCCCGATAAATCTGAAGAAAACAACCAATATGATGTTGTCCCTATGGAAGGGTTATATTAATCATTGCGTATTTTTTTCAATATTTTGAAAATGTATTTTAATCTTGTCTGTATCTGCCTAGCTTACATGTTGAGAAAATTACACCTCATATAATAGTTGTTATAGCCCTTTTCGCAAAATCATTATGATTTGGAGCATGTTCCGTTGTTGCATTGTCATCTCCGTTACGATGCCTTAATTTGATGAATGATATAGATTACGTCGCTTAGTGCATAAATACATGTAGATGACGTAGTCCTCAAAGCATTTTAAGCGCAAATCATTCGAAAAAACACCGAGGAATTCTAAAGCGATGAAGACTAGGGTGTAAGTATATTTTTACTCCGTTCATGTATTTGTATTGAATTGTTTTATGATTTATTATTAATTACTAAAATTTATGAAATAGATTCCTGCGCGAACTGGTCATAGATAAGCTAATTGGGCAAAACTCCGTTAATAATGATTTCTCTTTCTGGTAAACCTTTAAATGCATTGAAAAGTGTAACGGTGTTGACTTTTGTTAAAACTTTGATTGAAAAATAACACGTACATTTGATTTTGTGTAAATTTAGCTTTTTAACGGAGGTCACATTTTGAAAGCTATACATACCGAGCATAGCTAGTCTGGGTCCTATTGCAAGAGAACAAGACAAATTGTGTATGAAGTATAACTTGAAAATGAGACCTAAAGTATTAAAAAGCAAAGCATATGATTGTGATGTTTCGGTGCGTGTTGCAACATGTACATTTTTTACCGGAATGACTCAACTACATTTGACAATGCCAGTGTGTCTTTTCACGAAGGTTTTGCTAAGAGCAAGTTATAAGATATGTGATGCGTATATAATTTATACTACTCGCTTGTGTCAGATTATGTTACATTGAATTTCTATAAAAAGTCTTGAATTCCAAAAATAGGCATTCACAATGTGAAAATGTGGAAATGCCGACAATCTAACAAATGATACGATCAAATTTGGCCGGCTAATAATTGTAGGTAAAATGCGTTCTTCTCTTGCGTCAACGTACTTCATTTCATTTGCGTCGCAATATATCATTCCGACTTATTTAAACATCGATCTATTGACTTTACTTAAAAAACAGTGTTTCTCTTGTTTACATATAATCATAAACACAATAAACGACTTGAAGTTGACATTACACTGCCAACTATTTTAAGAAAACAAAAGATTTTACAATATGGATAAAGTGTTCAGAGTTTTATGTATTCGAAATCCTTGTCTTGAATGTTTGTCGGAAATAGATCATGCTGAGATATGCTTTTTGGAAAAGCGTATATTTGTGATAAGTTTGACAAGGATGCGATAAACAAATTAGGATAGCTTGCATATCAGGCTCGAGCAAGGTGGTGATTACGTGAGGATGTGCAATATCTCTGTAATTATTTGGAACATGTTCTGTACTACTGATAATTTTATCTTCAAAAACGTTTATTGATATGCAATGGTTTTTTCTTAATAATATACATAAATAATATTGCATTGACTACTTTTACATTGTTTGCATATATACTTGGTTGTTCATTGATACAATGTCACCGAGAACTCTCTGGTCATTTATTCCATTCTATGGCGCTGGTAGTGGCCGTTTCACTAATTTTCTTACGTATTTCGGAATTGTTTTTTCCAGTTTGACATTTAGCGTGTTTGTTTCATTCTTTTATAATATTAAATAGATACTGTTTATAACTAGGAATAAAAGTATAATGTTTATATGTAGCATTTATGTTCGTTGGATTTCTTATGTGATCTTTTAGTATTTTTATTATTGTATTAAACGATGTCAAGTGTAAAGGTAGACTCTCCTACTTGTAATAACTACCGTAAGTTTTGCCTACGCTTGTAAACATAACTACACATGCTATGTGCAAATTCATTATTATAAAATGCGACTGCGTTACGATTTTGTTCTTACTTATCCTTTTTCTTAATATAAAGTATCTAATTCTTATAACTCATTCTTAAGAGGGGTGTTTAATTTCAGTATTCGGTATTCAAATCTTGTTTAATGCATGTCCAAAAAGGTTTCGACCATATCTTCTACATATAATAAATAATTCAACAATTTATCACCCTGATAACACTTATTTTGGACACTGGCTGCAATTCAATCAGAGTTATGATAGCATACGCTGTTTTTTTGAAACATTAAAACGTCATACCTAAAAAAAATATTTAAGGTATGTTCCGGGACGCGTAAGGGCAGCTCTGTTTAAAAGCAAAACATATGGAAGTAAGTCTGCTTCAACAACTGAAATAGTTCTGTTACATTTCAACCTGCCGGTGAGATATTACAAGAAATAAATACTTAATGTTTGCTTTCTAAAAGATCGACTGCAGCGTGTCTTTCGCTTTTCAAAGTATCTGATGTGGTTAGACATTTATACCTATTTCAAAGCGTTATATTGACGATATACTTTTAAACTCTCTCTCTCTCTCTCTCTCTCTCTCTCTCTCTCTCTCTCTCTCTCTCTCTCTCTCTCTCTCTCCCTATATATATACGATAATAGTTAGTATATGAAAATCTATGGCATATATTTTGGTATCACAGTTTAAAGTACATACGACCTGATTGATAACATGTCAAATTTGAGACCAATACTGGAGTATGCACATGTTAAAATGTCCATTGATATCTAAATAAAATATCTTTTTATTTAAAGTCCATTAACAATTTACATTTGACCTCCAATTGTAGCATCTTGTCTCTAGGTATAAAACACACATCCATCCAGCCCATCCTGTTTATATTTATAGATATTCTTAAACTGACATGTCTGATTGCCAATTTCAACAGTCATCGGGAATTCTTGCTGCCATTTCTGCACTAAAGTCTAAGCAACTCCTGGTGAACACGGCCTATGGTATCTTTTAACGAAGTCTATCTTCGAATAAAACACGCAATTTCTGAGAACATAGGAGATTATCATAAAGTAAAGCAGTGTATACATACAGACAGTAGTTGTATAGTAGTATAGACAGTAGTATAACTATCTTATCTAGGTCTTGATCTACCCTTAAAAAATGGGAAATCGTTTTTATTACCCGTCGTATGTAAGTATCCACAATCGCTCACCTATAATATATAATTTTGAAGAAATATGATAGCAGTTGTGTGAATTTATGTTTTTTAGCTTTCCGGCCATACGTCGTTTTAAAATATACATTACAAACATTGGTATCATTATTTTATGTTGATACATGGGAAGGTTTGAAAACATTGGTCATATTTGTACCTACCCGATTAGCTGAATATAATTTATGACTATGGGCCAGGCGCTTGTCCGCCATTACGCACTTTACGCACGTGCGTAACCTCCGTTCAAAAAATCGAAAATCTAAAAGTACCAAAAACACTGAGAAAATCGATGCCTAACCCGGCTTAGGCATCATATATTTTATTTCCATAGTTTCTATTTTATACAATGATATGTTGCGTCTTAAATATGTAGTTTTAGTCAATTCAAAGCAAACAATGTATTTTCTTTTATTTTTTTCTTCTCACTTTTTGATGCAAAGAAGGCCTTAAAATGCAGCTTAGCCAGTGCAGCAGAAAAAGATTTTCCGGAGGGAGTTGGAGGTGGACAGATGCCCCAGGACACCCCCCCCCCCTCTTATATGTGTGCGTAACTTCTAAAACGGTCCAGATACGCACCTGCTATGGACCTTCAGTGGAAAACTCCATCAGCAGTCCAGACAGTCCTACAAGGTTTTTTTCAATCGTTTTAATAATCTAAAGAATTAATTATATCCAGAATAAAGTATTGCTATCACCAAAGAAGAAATTATTCGTTTTAGATTTTTAGATTTTGCAAAATAGCAATACAATAGTATGCAGTTAAATCACATTAGATACTTCCAGATAATAATTGATGTATTTATTTGAAACTAACAGTATATAGAAGTATAATATCGGTAGTCAAGCAACGTTTACTGCTTGTTTCGGGCGTATTTTACACCCAGTTGATTTACCATACCATTGTGGATAGAATATGTATAACTACACTGGTACCATTACTCTGTCCACCACCACAGGCGCCGTTTTCAAATTACATTTTCAGAATGATGTTTTGATTTAATCAGAAAACACGATTTCAAGAGCGAGCTGTAAACCTATTTTAAACGCAGTGTCACAACATAATCTAGTGTAGACATTGAAGATGTACAACATTTATGTTTGGAAATAGATAGTTGTGTAAATCATGTCAATGTAATTTATATTCCGAGCCTATATAATCATTTTATTTGTATTCAATAATCTCGTTTTCTAACTGTTGTTTCTGCGATGCAATATGGACTGTTAAGTAGAACACCCTGGTGGATATGGACTAAAATATTTGACTATAATTAAGTAGCACGGAGGAAATAATTTAGTTAGGAATCTTAGCACTGGTTGTGAAGTGGCGGCTGATTCACTTTAAATAGTAAATTCTTCAATAATGAGGCATTAATAAGATATATAATTATCATCATATATTTCTATGAAAATGTGCGAAATTGTTTCAATGTAATTTTGTCACTATATGCCAAATTATAACTTGATTTGCATTGCCAAATAATGTTCTGAATTAAAACACCACACTGAGAATACATATTTATTTAGAGAGATATACATAGCGGTAGTAGTTGTTTCCATCTATAATTACAGAAACTACCAACGTGTTGTATATTGTACATAATATTTATTTCACTCTCAATTCATTTTATTAAATTTCTTTCACCTGTTGACACATGTAATATGCATTTGTTTAGCCACATGCTATATATGTTTATTTGGGGCTAGCTCCGATAGATAGAACATAAAGTACGATTGCAGAGCTTTATTATTCTTATCGCGTTCGCATCATACCAATGCAGAACAGAACCCGAAAAATGTCATAGAAGTTTGAATAGATTTAGATTGATTATTGACAAAGTGCGTCACCTTTTAAGACCATATTATCATGTTGAAGTAATATTGTTCCAAATGATTATTTAGCAAGAAGTGCGAGCATGACTCGTGCGATATTAACGAAACATTCATTTGGCGTGTATTCGACATATACGAAAGATCAGACTCCAGTTCTCGCCGGCATCTTTCGAGAAATGCTGACTTTAAAGACTTTGATTGACATATGATTTCGCATGACTAGGTATGTTATGAGACCCGGCGGTTAAACGCTACAATTTGTTGCAGCGTTTTCACTTCTTACACCGGTTACATTTTGCTGTGAGACAATAACCAACGACGTCTTCAAAATATTGGAGATCACACTTTTGTACATACATGTATACAGAAGGGCCACGTGTTCAAATGATCAATACGTATTTGGTAGATAAAATAATGTAAACTTTCCTCTGTCTATATCGTTAGACTAAACTTTAATAGTGTGATGTTAAAAAAGGCATACACATATTACGATCCCGGTAAATTTTCGATCTCGACCTCGCTTGCCAAACCCTTATGTTTTTTTTTTTTCCGTCATGTTCAGGTTATGTGATATGGCGCCGCGTGAACTCAGACGTGGAGATATAGAGAAGATTTACTGTAATGTGCTTGAGTTATAACATTACTAGTTTTAATAAAATATACCATTACGTAAATAAAACAGTGTCGTTTAAATTCACGTATTAGCCATTTTATTTCTGAAATACACACGTATACACTGGCCACGACAATTATAACTGACGGAGGTACAAAACCGTTGAGGTCTAATATAAGTTTCAGAAACATTGTAAACGGGATGGCGGAATCAATCAGATTCATTCCAAGAAGCACTTGCGGAAATTGTGTTTGCTGCAAATGTCGTAAAGTCGTCCCATGTATAAAATTTATATTTTAAATCTACATCAGCTTACAAAATACATGTACTTAAATGTCAACAGTCTGGATTGATTACACAGTTTGTTTTCTATTAGAAATAAACACTATTTATCTAAACAATAATGGCACAGCTGAAACACGGCTATGTTATAACATCAATATAATATGAATATTTATTTAGACTATAAAGGACAAACTATCTTGATCGTGTCAAGGGAACGAAAACTAAACATACCAACAGACGTGTGACTGTTCACATAAAATAGGTTCATAAGATAATACCCGTATATGAAAATATCTTTCAAATTAACCATGACACTTCAAACATGGAAAGCACACATGTAAGGCAATCGACCGTAAACACCAGCAATAATTGCCAGATTGAAAAGATATGAACTTAGATATGCACTTTGGGCAATTGTCAAGGTACTATGTAGTTTAAGTATATAAAAACATCGTTCGGCAATAAGTAAAACTTAATCCAGATATAATGAACGACAAGATAAATACTATTGAAACTATCATTCAAAGAACATTTCGACAACTGTAACTATATGTCACTTCATTATTCACTGTAGAACAAACGGTCTTTAAAACTAAAGACCCTAGGTAACGATTTGTAAAAACAACAAGGGTGGTCGGATTATTACACCAAGCTTCCATTAACATATGCGGTTTCTGTAGTGAAGGACTTTAAACACATAACTTCAAAGGTATACAAGAAGTGTTTCGTAACAGACACTATTGATATGACTCATAAATTATTAATCGCCCACAAAGACTTGTGTGCATCTTGTCTGTCTGTGCATGCTAAACGAAATATTTAAAACGCGTGAAATTCTCTGACTCTTCGTTGTTGTTTTTAAATCATGTACGAGGACACTTTTCTTGCTGTTTATACAGAATGTAAAATGTGTTCTTGTTATTTGGACAGTGTTGTTGCCTGTTGTACAATAGCATAGTACTTAGGGTGTTCTTTTAAAGCATCATAAAGAAACAAAAATGATAAAATCATTTATTTTATAAGCATTCGGCATTTACTGACTGAATATGGTCAGCAGTTGACAATGCAGTACATCTAGGAATTCCAAAGTTGTGTCAGGAATCTATAAATAGTTTCTAAATGATGTAAGAACGTTATTGAGAACCTTAAATGTTTATTGTTTTACAGATATTTTCATTAGATTCAAGATTTGCTCAGGTCCTTTTACACAAGTGATTTATGCTGGAATTATTCTTTGAGACAATACAATCATTACGACAAAGTGTTTTTGACGAAGCCTTCCTAAATTTTTGAAATGTTCTGCTTGTTTTAGAGTTGAGTCTGATAAGGGAAAGAAACTGTTGTCGCAAAGTATACCTTAACATCCCAATAACACTAAAACATAAGTATATTGTTTTTGCAATAGATTTAATGAGGCGTACGGGCACAACGGGTTGATTTATCTTATAGAGATAACTATAAAATTTAAAACAGGTTTTATACGACAGTAGTTGTTGTTATATTTAAAACATTGCTTCATTGCTTTCTTGGTCTGGACAATGTTGCTCTTTCCTAATTCAGTCGAGCTGTAGTTTATAATATATATATATATATATATATATATATATATATATATATATATATATATATATATATATATATATATATATATATATATATATATATATATATATATATATATATATATATATATATATATATTGACCTCAATAGATTCTGTGCGCATGAAATGTGGAATTTAGATTGTAAGAGCCATCTTGCATGGCGCAATACAAACATATGATCGAAACAAGTTACATAGGAAGATATTAAGCAGATTAGACATAGATCCGGTGCATCCTACTTAAGTTACATTTTAAATATGGGGCATGTCTCTTGTGCTTGGTTTATCATCAAATCTTTCCCAGCCATCAAGGTGCATACATACTCAGAACGTGATAAGCTTATCGTTTAGACTTAAGTATAATTATAACGGCGACTTTATCAAAAGTAATACTATATGGATGATATGAGATTTACGATAAAGTAAAGATGGGTGTAAATATTGCTTTTATTTGCCTGAATGATAAAATACATGGTAAAATAATATTTTCCGTCGAATTCATTTAATGCCACATACCGACAATTAATGTGCCTGTTATGGTTTCTAACCAACCACAAGTTGCTTGTGTGTTAAAGGTCTAAATAGTTTACCAATTATCACCATTTCTCGGAGTGTACATGTAAAATATAGACAGGACTGACAAGCATCCTTATATACAATTATTATTGCAATGATATATTAAAAACAAAAACTACCAACGTCTTCTTGACCTTTTTGCACAAGAGTCGGAATTAATTTTGGAGATAAAATACCACTCAAACATCGTGCAGCTGATGGAATCATGTACTTTTGCTTTTTGTGTGTTATGTCTCGTCTCTGTGTTTTTTGTCACATTTACATTTACCTTGTCTGCCTTTGTCTACAAATAGATACAATTTAAATATCTGTGAAAATTTTGATAGGTCCTTTTCTTATTTACCTATTTAAACACATGACACATTAAATTAATACTGTTTTTAAAGAATCTAAGATTGTTGACTGGCAATGGCAAGACTAAAGTTTTATATTCTTGTTTTATCTACAAACTATGACATCAATATTATAAAAACATAAAACATGCTGAAGACTGTTTAGTGACAATCAGTTAAAGATCTTAACAAGTCAGCACATTCGTGTCACGGAACAACAAAATTACCGCATTCGCGCATACACCCCCCCCCCACCTCCCTGACTGCTTAGCAACTGACCATATGGTTTACTGGCACGATCGGCCGAAGGACTTATAGTAGATTGCTTTTCCTGCTGGCATGCGGTGCATGTCGTGCGAATGTGTTTTTGTTCAGACAGTTGCCTCGGATCTTCTTCCACGGAAATAGCTGCAGGTCTCAAAAATAACCATGGTTGTGTCGTTGCGATCTTTTTCTTAACATCAACAATCTTAGCGTACAGCGGATAAGATGAAGAATTCAAAAGATTACAATAGTGGTGCACCAAGGACTTACATCTCTCGACAACGGTGAACATTTTTTTGTATGACTGTTATTCAATTTTGTATCTTTAAAAACGTGATCACTTCCAAGGAAAGGTACAGTCAACTCCATATATACTTTAAAATAAGCCATATATACAAAGGACTAACACAAAGTAAAAAAAAAAAAATAAATTAAAGTCTTCTTAGGGGACAGCAAACCAATTGTTAATATATACATAGTAGATATGATGATAGGTTATAGTTAGTTGAGTGTAATCTTGAAAGCTTTTCCCACTTAATGACTTGATACCATTATGACCACTGGGTGGTACAAGTGTAGTGGCACAACTTATCCTTGCCGTGATTTATAGAAACATATTTCCAACTTTGTATACATGATTCCCCTTGCAATGCTAAATCAGACAGGCATTCAGTTACTGGAGATGTTGTGTTGCTGCAAAATTTTGCTAAGCATTTCTACATGCCAAAGTGGCGTACAAAAAGGCATACTGCTGTCAACCAGAATTCTAATATTGTATTGAGTGTACAATTATTTCCGTTATTAGAAAAGTTGTGCACTCTAAAACAACGCTTTATACACAGATCGTTATATTACAGAAGTTACATATTGTAACTATAAACACTCAAAGCTTAAAAGTGAGAGGTGATTTATATGTGCAGAGCACATTAATGC
The DNA here is from genome assembly GCA_007844125.1 of Sinonovacula constricta. Taxonomy (NCBI): domain Eukaryota; kingdom Metazoa; phylum Mollusca; class Bivalvia; order Cardiida; family Solecurtidae; genus Sinonovacula; species Sinonovacula constricta. Next base: position 54,344,882 of record CM017556.1, on the reverse strand, counting down.
CATCTTGATATAGTCACCCTGATAGTATCATTTAGAATCTAAACATTGTTTTAGAATATTTATGTTGATATGATATTAAAGATAAATATTGATTTCGTGCAATGTATAAACACGTGTATATTTGCGACTTTTGGATGTGAATACGTGTCAATAATAACTTGACTTTTCAAATGCTTTCATAAATTGCATTTCATATGTGCATGTATTCGCTATATTAACAGTATTATATTTTCTTCATTTAGCTGTTTCTGCTGGATAATCAATTAAGCAGCTATAACATGTTTAAACTTGTAACTAAATCCGCAAAATAAATGTTAACATTTTTAATTATGTCGATTGACATCTGCTTAACTCATGTGGTTTCTAAATTTTTATGAACAAGTATTTATAAAACGCTCCTTCGTCATACAAATATGATAATATTTTACAAAGCAATAAATATAAAATACAATGTTGTTTTATTGTTGCGTTTTTATCTTCTAAAACTGTCTATTAAAATAAGAGATTGTTGCGCAATTAAATAAAATAGCACAGACACTGTCCAGATACCTAGTAGACATTCCGGTGCCACCGCGTGCATATAACATATTTATGATGCCTGTCGCTACGGGTTGCTATGACATAAATGCAATGAAGCAACGCTTTCTTGTCATGTATTTACATCAATTAAAATGACATTGTTTTTTATGAAACGCCGAAAAGAACTTAAATGATGTGATTAAAAAAACAATAACAACACAACAACATATACTGATTACCCATTGTTCATTGACATTAATGAAACAAATTACGAATATTAAGGTTGCAGCGCTTCAAAATCTAAGAAAAAAGCAAGGGGATTGTTAACTATTGGCCTTTCAAAATATGTTAACAAGACAACTCACAAATGTGCAACATGCAAAGTGCCATAAGAGCATGCGCTTTAAGCAAGAAGAGGTTTATTCTGGTAACTAGACACTCCCTGTTGTTCTTTCTTGTACTTTCGGTTCAATACGTTAATGTGTGACTGTAACAAAAGATTCTTTTGCTTTGGCGAAGGGAGGTAAACTATATGCTACCTTGTTTATTTCCATGTTTTCTGCTACAACCTTTGGTATATAATTGCATTGTTAACTCCTGCATAACCGTTGTCTTTCGTTTACAGCCAAACAGCTGCGAATTCCAAACAATGCACGCTACTCTGTTTATAATTGCAAGCTACTCATCAACCAGCACACGTTTATCTTCTCTCTGAAAAGGCTCTCACAAAACAACAGGTGATTTCCAATGAGTTACCATTTCTAAACAGGTCTGCATGCGTTAATAGACGAATATTGCATTTCTCCTGAAAGTCGTGTTGTGCATATCATCGACTAACGTCCACAACAGATTATGCTATGTCATTATGCATGACCTCGTCAAAACAATGTAGCTTTATAACAAAAAACAAAAACAAAACGCACACACATATTATTTAAATGCTTGAATTCTATTTAAAAGTTAATAAGCAGAAGTGATTAGGCACGACGTGCAATTTAATATCATGTATGTAAACTATTTTAACCAAGACATAAACATATGCCGTTGATATGTTTGCAACTCCAATTTTACTCTGTACAGACGCAATTTTATTTTAACAATTAACACCTAATTTTACTTTCACTTCACATGCACATCAAAATAAAACATACCCTTGTTCTTAGCAATACTGTCATCATGATGCTTATTTGAAGTTCGTGTGTATGTCTACTTTTAGTTTTTTACCATTAATATTTCAGTGGGACCGTCATCGTCATAGAACCAATGAATGATGGATGACAATTAAAAGTTAGCTCATACTATGTCATTTTCTTAAAGTGATACTAACGCTCATGTGAAATAATAACAATGACGTACGAATACTCCTCCTTATACTCGTCATAGAGCCAAATAAAACAAGCCCCGGTCAAAACATGTCAAAACAGAGTTACAGTATACGGCGGATGTTAATTTCTAAAACATTGGAATGCCGGTCGCGACAACTATATCCTTCCCGAAACGACGTAAAACAAAGTAACGTATATATGTGGGGACGACATGACTATATAACGCATTCCTTCTGAGACATAACTTTATAAAATATACTATGCATTATAGCCTCTTTGCATTGTTATTTCCAAAATTCTATGATGTTATGAAGTTTTTTAAAAAAACATGGTGGGTACTTTTTTATTTATGATTGAGGCATTCTGAACACGGATATGAATAAACTACACACGAAATGAACATATTAGCAAATGCCTTTTTAGAAAGCATGTCAGTATGCATAAAAGTTACACCTGTCCAACTAACTGACAGTTAAGACAGTGTTTATAAATATATTATTCATCACACCTTTAGTTACCTAAGAGGTAACTTAAGGTATTTATAAATCTCTTGACGTTGTTATGAGCCCTACCTATTGTCCCTTATTTTGCGATTCAACTAAACAATAACGTTGATGTTTAATGTAGCAAGGACATTTTAAAACACAGCATTTTATCTGAATGCGCTGAATATCCCATGTGTTCCATTGAATTGTATGATGGGACTACCCATATATAATAAAACACTCACTGAACAAAGATTCAATCAAACAATCATGGTACTATTTGGCATGAACTAAAATATTTTATTGGGAACCAGACAAAATTGTTTTGGCAACGGCGGAGGGTGCAACTGATGGTTGATATCAAAAGTTTTATATTTCAACCGGATTTCCAGCGTGCACGTTTGACCCACAGGCGTGCCAAAGAAGAATCCATATCAAAGGTAGTTTGACTGCTTTTAAGGATGTATCCCTGCAAATGCCGAAAACAAAATGTGCAATTCTGCGATCCAGTAACTTAAGAATACCACGGTCACAGGGAGGTTTTCAAGCTTCTTCTGATTTTTCTCATAGATGAGCAGCTTTGAAGTTCAGCGTAGTTTGTCCTTTTGGTAACAGAACTATATTTCCTTTTCGAATTTGTTTCACAGCAATATTTCAGACAGTAAGCGTAATTCATGGGTGATCAATTATGCTTATCTTATGATGAAATGGTAACACGACGATGTAGCTTATATTAAAACCAGTGGGTTTCCAGATTATATGAACACGCCTGCAAGACAATAAGTACTTCAGCACTGAGATTCTATACAACTTTTAAACGATTGGTATATTTTCCCCTTAAATTTATGAACTAAACATTAAACCTCTTATGTATAATATGTACAGAAAGTTAAAGTTTCTAAACTTCTTAACTTGCTTGTTTCTTATAATACGTTATACAGTTCTAAATCTGTTACTCACGTACGGTAACATTTCTAGCGAAATAAATGACCTCGCCATCTCTACAGAAGACAGAAGACGATTAATCGGGAATAACTTTATAGTTGTATAGGTCATACAAACTATCTTCGCATTTCATTAAGCAAGGCGCACTATATCAATATGGTTCAAAACATAATCAAACAGAACGCGTGCTATTGACACCTTACAATGATGAAAACTATTAATAAATCTAGACAAATAAATCTGGAAAATAGACAATGCTAAGGAAGCTTAAGCGTATGATTTATTGCTAAACAAAAGTCTGACTTCCTTTTTGCCATTTTCTTTTTATTTAAAAAACATTAACTATGGTCTTATTATTATTATTATTATTATTATTATCATTATTTTATATTTTGTTTAATTATACAATGTCCGACATAAAATTCATATGTTAAATATGCTGTTTCAATTTGTGCAATGCAATGTTGCTAAAATATTGTTGAAGGTGGCATTCTCGTATTTAAATTCTTCATCTACTAAATGCAAGAATGCTATTTGATTTGAAACGTGGACATTACGTCATCACAATTGATTTTGCTTTTAGTTTTATATATTCCACCTATTTAGCTGGTACCATGAAACTGTTTTGTTATCGTAGCGAAAAGATGATAGTAAAACTCTTCTCTAAAAACTTCTCGTGCGCATAGCTTAAAGACGCAAAGAGCAACATAATCGAATTCGTATAGTATAAAACAACATTAAAGCCACTCAATTTTGTTTAGAAAAATGTTTTATTGTCAAATATAAATGAACACTTTAGAGCACAGTCTTGTGTCTATTATTCAAACAAACCAATTATACTACTGACCAATTAGATGAACAATCTAAACAACAACAATGAGTCATGTGGGTACTAGCTTTGCGGTATAATTTGATAAGTTTCTCTTCGCTGAAAGAAAAACGTATTTTGTAAGGAATTGATCGTGAAGATGACAATCAGCAAACTATGATCGAGGTATGTAAAGATGCATAGGAATTATTGGCGTGTAATTCAAAGTTAACTGCGATGTTGTTCCCTGTAACATCTGAAGAAAAAGAAACAATTGAAAGATCTTAAGTTATAAAAATTTGAAAACACCGTGTGTATTCCATTAGCCCAGAACAGAAACGTTTTAATTATACAAAAACATCAGTTAGAAAGATATTTTAAGGAAAACGCACCTATCATTAATTTTCACAGCATCTGAATTATACACCCCACACTTTATCTAGATTGAAGCCTGCATTTGATAAACTTTAGTCTTTCATAATAATAATTTATTTCCCTCACTGCGCTAAATTTTATATTGCAAGGAATATTTTCTGTAGATTCCCATCAATCGGATTATTAATGTTCAGTCATTTAACTCTTTGCATTCCTCGTCGTTTAATATAAAAAACGGACCTAATTTACGCGATATTTTATCTTAAATACATCTCATTGAACAAAAACGCACTTTTCTCGACATGTGTACCCGTTTGGTGTATTTGTATTTTTGGGTTTAGGTTTTACGGCACACCAACACTTGATAGGCCATATTACGCCGAATACAGTGATGTTTAACGTGAATTGAATATAGGATTGAAAATGATATTGTGCGCAGGCTTTTAGGATTAGATTTAACTTTTGTAATGAACTGGAGCGCTAGCTTTTCTCGTCTATGATACAATAACGGCTCTTTAGCTTCAACGTATAGGCTCTATACAGGTGAAGTGCTGAAAGCTCCAAAGGCCAGTCGGAGTCCTTGACTGTAGACAGCGTCTAGCAATTGGTGATATGATCTCCAGGCAGAGCCGTAAACAATGCTGACATAATCTAATTTCGAGTTGTTATTTAAATTGTAATAACACTTTTCTATCAGCTCCCCAGTCAGTATGTGATAAAAACAGGTTACGAGATTTACTTTTTACATGTTTGATGAGTTATAAGATAATGTGCTGTCAAATATGAAACCAAGAAATTAGGTTTCCTTGACGACAGTTTGTTTTGCTGCTTGAAAATTCAAAGCCATTGTTGTTACTCCAAGAGGCAGTGTTGCCAATGTTTTTCAATGGTGTTCAAATCTTTTGAGCGATATCATATAATTAGACATAGAGTTTTTACGATGCTATTTATTTTAATGTCAAAGAGAGTAACTGATAATATACTGCCCTGAGGGACACTTAATCAGATGATTGAGATGGTTTAGAACGTTTCGTTTCCGAATTCACTTTGAAATTCTTTGAATAGATTATCCTGAGCAGAAATATGTCTTACAGTTTGTCTTTAACATGAATGGACGTTGATGATGTTGGACTACCCTTCATGATGAAGGTCACAGAATGAAGAACATTGGTAGCGAGGTGTTCAGTAACGATTGTGTCCACCTCTAGCGTCTCGTGCAGCAACATGACGTCTCCTCATGGATCTCAGAACGTTTGTAAACACTGCACGAGGAAGATGTCGCCATTGCTCATTAAGGACACGTTAAAGATCTTGCAACGTCTGTGGTGGATTGACTCGTTGACTTACACGTTGACCCAGCTCGTCCCAGATGTTTCCGATCGGATGGAGGTCGGGGCTGAGCGACGGCCAGTCCTGGACTTGAACACGGGCATTCTGCCGTACGGGTTCTAGCGTTATCTCGTCATGTCTGCATAAACGGAAGCAGAACAGGTTGCAAAATCCGATCCCTGTACTGGACAGCAATTAAGTTCCCTAAAACAACAACAGGAGGAGAACTGGTTGCAAAAAATCCGTTCCGTGACGCTGCCAACGCCAAATCGGCCAACTTCTCGAACGCAAATTGAGCGTAACGTTCACCTCGCCTGCGGTATATTCGGGCCCCAAAGTCGGCAAATCTGTGACTCGCAATAAGTCAATGAAGACAATCGAATTCCACTGTTTTAGAACATCTCCTTACTTGTGAATGTTGCAGTGAAAAATCTGTTGCGAAGATGACATAATCGTATTGCTTGATAATCCCGACGTCAGGTCACATGTGACGCTCCTGGCCTCGTTTTCTTAAAGAAATGGTTTTGTTGTAATTTTCATTAAATTCTTACTGAAAGTTAATTTTATTTTTCAAAACCGATTCTTTACATTTTAAAATTCTTTAGAATAACTTTCTGATGATGAATTGCTTGCAAAACTTTTGGTAAGAGTGTCTGAAATTTCCTTTATGTTTCTAATAATAGAATCATTTGATTTTAAATGATTTACTGCTGCTGAAAAAAGAGTTACCGCCAATTTTCCTAATGGCTGGCCAAACATTTTAATGGATATTTTACTATGTATATTTGGAACAAACTACTGAAAAGATGTTCTTTTGGTTTGTTTAATGATTCGCCTACTCTTTTCACTTTTCTTTTTTGACACTAAATTAGTACTAGCCGTGTGAATATTAAATCTAAAGTGCCACTTTGCGTTTTCTAATTGACTTTTGCATCCGACATTAATCCAAATTTTGTTACGCTTTGACTTTTTCGTGGTCTATGGAATACATGTTTCTGATATGCCATGAAGGATTTTTAAGAAAGAATGTATTTTATCATCTGCATTCTCTAATGTTGAAGTGGTTTATTCTTCAAACCAAAATATTGAGAATTCTTCTTAATTTGCTCTGTTCATCCTCCAGTAACGTAAGTATTATTGTCATTCAAGTTTACAGATCCGTTTTATGGGAAATGATCTTTTCCACATAAATCATCGTGTACACCACATCTATAATTAAGCTATATAGAATGATAACACAAAGAAAGGTCAAGAGATGAATAATGTCATACATGTAACGCAGGATGTAAGTGAGCGGCCTTCTGTTTATTTGACATATATCAATTAAATTTGGGCAGTTATGCTCTCTAACGTTGTACCCACATAATTATTATAAGAACATCCAGATAATATGTTGTGTCCATCAAAGTCCCCTACAAGAACATAAGGGGAAGGTAATTGCCATAATAAAAATATAATTTCGATTTTTGGCAACACTTGCTGTCTTTATTAACTTTAACAAGAATGGCAACAGCCTGTAAACCAGTTTTCTTTTCATTGTTTGGATTTTGAGGAACACATCAAGAAGTGCGAGGTTCGAGTTCTGTAAAGCCAGTTTAAGCACCAAAGTCGGTCAATATGACTCGTCACAAATTTGTAGTCTTACATTTGGCTTGCATTTGTATACCTTTGTCCAGTGCCTTTTCATATTTTGGTATATGTTGCAATACTCATAGGACTGTATTATATATCCTTATTAACGTTAATATTTGAATGGTGCATGGAGTTTGCAAGTAAAATCGATCCTCCAGACATTATATGAATATGATTGTATGCAGAATAACCTCTAAAATCAATTCTCCTTCAAGAAAGTTTCCTGAAGGAATAGCACGACCGGGCTTAATGTGGTCAATAAATGTAAAATATCATTGACCTCGACAATTTTAATATTTTGTTTATGTGATTTTAGCGGATTTCATAAAAGATTTTCTTTATAATTTTTGAGCATTTATGGGTGACCTCGGAAATGTGCCGGTGACCTTGATTTTCGACTACTTTGGTCAGATATGGAAGTCTCACTTACTAAGTACTTCATATCATCCTCGCCAACCAAGAAGCTAAATTTGTTAGCCACCTTGATTGGGTTTTTGGATCTTTATTGCTGAGGTGCTGATTGAGGAGCGTTGTTAATTGTCGGTCTATATGTTTTTCGCTGTGTTTGCGGCGTTAATTGTGGTTGTGGATTGGATTGTTTCGATTTAGTGATTAAAGTTTCAGAAACTGACTCTGAGTTTGTGAGTCTTTCGTGTTGACAGTTTTAACATTTATTTGTATGACTGATGAGTAAGATATTGCTAGAGTTGAAATTAGTTTCGCTTCAGGATAGAATGTGTTGTTGACAGTTTGATTCTTAGATATCATTTTCTTTTTCTACAAATGTCACATTTTTGGAGAAGGCCGGGTGGTCTTTACCACAATTGCACACTTAAATGTAATGCATGTAAATTCATTGTGATTGTCTCCTGAAGCGCCGCACTTCCGCAGACTTTGCCATTTTTACAGTTACTTTTATTATGCTCAAATTCTTTGCACTTAAATCATCGCATTGGGTTGGGGGTGTAAATTTCAACTTTTATTTGACAGTAGAGAACTTTTATGTGTGTGCTTGGGTAAAGTGAATTGACGATCAGAATAATCGTATTTGTTTCATTTTGAATCCCATCTCGATCTATTTTGATTCGTTTTGCCTTATTTGATATTTGTTATTATTTAACATTCTTTATTAATATTGGCATACTTTATTATTTTTATCTTCCAAAACGCCACCGAGAATTATATCTTTTATGATGCCTTTTTTAGTAGTTAAATGAATTCTGTGGTGATTCAGAAATGTCGGTGGTGAACAGTTTTTTTTTTTAAATTTAGTAGTTGGTCGGATTGCGCCTTTCTTGTCACTTCAAGCAAAGAGCCTTTAAGAACAGTTTTTAGGTTCACCAATTATACCTTTTAGTGATTTTTCAATAACGAATGGTGACATCTTTGACAAGGGTTCAAAGTCTTTGTCTGTTGTAAGTACAATGAATTTTGGAAATTGTCAATCACTTGTTCTTCATCCCAGTAAGCTTTATATATGTTCGGTCCAGGTCGTTTGAGAATATTGGAAGCCATGACGGAGGGCAGGAATAAAACAAACACTTGTGTTTCCCACCCACCACGGGGCTAAACGAGGCGACGCTTATAACGAGCGGATCTCCTACTCTTAGCGCCAGGGCTACACAAAAGATATACTTGAAAGGGTAAATTATGAAGAGACTTTTAACATTTTTACATTAAGATTAACACATAAGCCAGCACATTCCAGATCTTATACCGTATTATATAGTTATAGGAAAGGGTTAAGAAGTATCATGCCCGGTTTGAATCAGGGAAGTTGATAAGTATTGATAAAAAAGAGGTGAGACGGTGTATTTTATTTCCTCAGTGGCTTGGATATTCCGTACTTCAACCCCGTGGGTGCTCAACCGCCAGAATCCCGACCTCCGGTTTCACGTTATACCATGCATGGCAAACGGTGGTCCTTTTTGGTATGCTTGTGTTTTACCTTTCCGCGTGAATATAGCCGGTATCCGTTTGGTGTCAGGACGTTAAATGAGATGTACGTCTTGAACAGTTATTCGTTTTAATTATTCATGAAATGGTTCAGGTTCATCATAAGTTGCTACCAAATATCAAAGTACTATAACCTTTTGCGTGTGAAGGCATATTATTGTACACTCCAAAACTGGCATGAAAGTACATACAATTCGAAAATTGTTTCGTTTGAAAGTCATCAGTATTTATATATAAAAATAAGATAAGTATTATATTTGACACATTTGAAACATTTACATTTTATTAGGGTCACTAAGTTCCTTTTTTTTCTATCATGTGTGCCCTTCATTTAAATATTATCTTGGCGTCTTGTACAAAGAATGTATAGCATATTATTCTAGGTAAACTTCAGTGCAGGCTACATGCAGTATTTTTGTTATACAACTTTGCAACATTGAGCTCATTTATTTCAGGACAAAGGTTTCTTTCGTAAAAGATAATATATATACAAAGCAAAGGTTATCAGAAACTTTAGAATTGACGTATATAAATGTTTCGTAAGTTCGTAAGTGCTTCTGTAATTGCATATTCTTATTCTTTATTTTGATTTTTTTATCTCTTGAATCGTTTAAACAGCAATTAAGAAATTAATTAATTATATTTTTGTACACGGATACGAACATAATGAATAAACATGAAAATGTTGCATCCTTTAAATGATGAGCTGAAATGTATTACTTTTATTTAGAACTAACACACAGTAAACCTACTCTTGCTAGTGTCGCGTTTGAATTGCTTCGTAAGTGTTATCATAAAGTTTTCTATCTCTATGTTACAAGTTGCTTAAACATATCAGTTCTCGTATTTGTTTTCAGGTATAAAAAGAGATTCAGAGCACAGAAATATATCCGTGTCGCTGTAATCGGCTTTGAATATAGAAATGTTAGATGGATCAATGTAAATGCAAAATATTGAAAGTTAACTATACAAGATGCAAAAAGATTGGAACATGACATTGGATAACAACTTACAAAGTGAGGCGACACATTGGTTACCGTTTGTGTTTATACATGTTTTTCTTCAAACCACAGGGACAATTATTCATTAAAATTTCCGTATAATTTGTTCTTTGTGGAAGGAGTCATATGATAACAAAGGGCGCCATTGAAACAAACATGTACGAGTTCCTTACATGAAAAGCAAACCAAAACAATTCTAGTGGATATTTTCAAGAATCACAATAGCAAAGTGTTTCTTATATGTGTATGTTGAGCAATCTAAAAGTACTATAGACATATGTTAAATGCTTTTGTCTGAACCCAGCCCTTAAATATATTATTCAGCATAAGCGTTTTGAGACCCTTACCTCAAAACAAATATAGTGAATGTAACTTTTGTTAATAAAATAAATCCTTCAGTAAACCAGTTCCAAGGCGGTAACTGATGGTCTTTCTTTATGTGTGTTATATCTCGTCTCTGTGTTGTTTTTTCACATTTGCATTTACCTGGTTTGCCTTCGTCTACTGGTAGATAAAAATTAAATATATGTGAGAGTTTTGATAGGACCTTTTCTTATTTACCTATTAAGATGAACAATATGTATCCTAATGTACACTATGAGAGATGTTCTCAATGTTACAACCATAAATGCCAGCAAGGTTTTAGATTTTATCTTACAATGTTCAGCTATTATATTTTCACAGCATATAAAGTCATATAAAAAGACATTCGATTCTCTCTATGTTGGAACCTAGTAATCAATCACAGGATTCCTCCATGCCACTAGGACTCCAAAAATAAAAGACAAATTCAGCACTCAAATGGGATGAATAAATGAAATGTATTTGACATAACCAATTTTCTGTAAAATGTTAATTTATAAACGGTCTATTCTGAGAATTTATAGGCTTAATACTACTAACATCCATAGAAACGTATTATCATGACTATTAGAAAAGGACAGTATATTACACAATTAGAAATATCAATTGCATTGAGTTTTAATCTTCACATCAATTTGTTCGAACTTGAAATGTGGAAGAGTTCAGTGGTGTTTCAAGTATTTAGTCTTTCCAAAATATTTTACATGATTCAGTGTGAGATTAATTTAGATATACATGTGGTATGTGTGAGTTATTGTGTCGTATTTTGTCTGCATGTTACATGTTGTCCGCGTACATCGTTCTGTCCTGTGGCGTCGTGTATTGAGGAACCGTTTAAGCATCATGGTCAGTGACTGAGACGGCACTAAACCGGGTTGTCTGGTGTGTGAGTTGTTTTTTCTAACTACAAATTTCCCTCCTCTCTTTCTGCCCTTTCCTCCTCAACTTTTATGATTACCTTAAATTATATATTGAGATTTGTATTGAAACATTATTACTAATAGGTATTTTCTCTTTGTCATGTATTGTAGTACCTTAATGAATTATCGATTATACAATAATTTCTCAATGTTATTTCTAGGATTTATTCCTTTCAGTCTATTCGTTTATTACACTTAAGACTACATAAACAAGAGGACAGTTGTAATCTCTACTTCACGTGTTCGACCGGTTACACATGCATTTAGTAAAATATCAATTATATCGTATATTGATAGCATACATAAAACAAATCAATGTTTACACGTTTCTTTTTTCCTACAATTAGATTATGTTTTATGTCTTAAAACAAGCACAATAATACAAAGCTGATAGCAGTTGAGATTCCGTTGCCATTTGGCATGCATGATAAATGTTAATGTGGCATGTCGCTAGTGTCTGTATTGAAATAAATTAAACGATTATCTTACCAAATCTGCATGCTGTCCTCCCTTTATAAAGGTGTTATCTTGTTCAATCTTATTATGATAAAGATTTGTCATTCAAATAGTTTTACGAAATGCATAACCTTGTGAATAATTATATTAAATCATTTTCGTCTCTAATCTGCATAGTTAATTTAACCTAAATTTAATAATGTTATTACGCATAAAGGAATAATTGCATTCTCACAAAAGGCATTCGTCAAAGTGTTTTATGAAATATAAACGCACATCCACGCACGTACGCAGTCAAAAGAATGCCAAAGGTGCTAGAATTTGTATGTGAATCAATAAAACCTTGGACTGATCGATGGTTATGATCGTAATTAAAAATGGAAATAAAAGTGTCCCATATAAGACATTAATTGCCAACGCATATATTTATGGAAAAACGTGTATTTGCATGATATAATAATAGATTTGATAGGAGCTTATTCGAATAAAATCACTGATCCATTCAATTTGTGAATTGTGGAAGACCTCATAAACATTTTTTTCTGCTTTTAAGATTTCACTGAAAGTCACCCTTTTATAACTTTTTCAACTATCTGTTTTCAGCATGATGCCTCAACTCAAGCTGACATGCCACATTAAAATATCCCGAAGACAAATCAGAATATTATTCGTCGGTTTATTGCCAACTGCATCAAGTAAGTATAAGGCTAATTCTCTGTTTGAGTAATGCCTCGTCCCGGCGTTTACCGTCAGCTTCACAGTAACTTGCATGTCGGTATCCCAGTTTTATACTTGTAAAAACTTTTAATTAAAGTTGAATTCTCATATGCCCGTGCTCTTTTTACGTATTTAAATGCATGATTTGACTAGATGATAATAATGGTCAAACAACACAAAATAACAAAAAGGACTTCACTAAATGTTTCAAATTACATTTTTAATAAAATCGTTGGCTAAATTATATTCAAAATGGATGACAATAAACGCTGTTTGAAATTTTCTTATGACTTTGACTATTTCTTTGACGTTAAGTTACGAGTGATGACACGGCTATTCGGTTTGGTTAAATGATTAAATGATTAATGATATGTCCATGCGTAACCGTTGGGTCGATCTTCATTGAATGCAAGGCCTGCTGATCTTTCGTCACATGAGTTCGTGTTCTGTACAGGTAGAAGGAGGTTCTTCCAGCTGAACCGTGCGGTGCCGGTAGTTCTACGCAGACACTTGTCTAAGGTGTTCATACAAGGAACTTGCTAGGCGTTGCTTAAATGACCATTTTCAGTAGCCGAGACGTATTAAAATACCTATGCCGTCGGTCGTTTAAGACGGTGTCAACAGAAAACATTAGCTTTCATCGCTGTAATAGATGTTTTCAATTTACAGCAACAGTTTACCCCTTACCTCGACCAAAATAAGGAATAAACAACAACAAAAAGCAAAACAAACAAAACAAAGTTCAAACCCTAAACCCCTTACAAATATCATTATTAAATAAAAGCGATAGCCACATATTTTATTCACACTTAAAATTATAAAATTTATTCTGTAATGAAATTAAAAAAAACAAACTATGTTCGCTTTTTTTTATTGGCAGTGTGTCTTATCTGTGTCAGATAATTCACACATTTGCAAATGTCACAGTTTATTACTTTAATACTGATGGTTAGGGAGTCGTTATCTGAATATACGAATGCCATATGCCACAAATAATGATGCTCAGTTCTGTGGCTTCCTCTGATGAAGTAAAATGTTACTCATGCACTAGACATTGCGGCATATCTTCTACAGGCCACCCATACCAGAGGAAAACTTCTTAACTGATAGTTCATAAGACTATATTTAAAAATCAAATATGAAAAACGATGTCGAAAATGGCTTAGTAAAGGAATAAATAACTTGTTTTAACAATTTGGAACATATTCAACATTTTACGACATATGGGCTTTAGTCGCAGTTCTTTGTTTGCGTTGCTAAGGACATCATTAGACATTTAATACACTCGACTATTGAGACGATTATCATTATTCTAATGGAGACTTCTATGTAAACAATGTTAAGACTTTTTTGCACCCCAATTAACAGCCCACAGATGCCAATTTTCTTGAGAAAAACGAGTAGAAACATAAACATCTTTTAAGAACGTAGAAATATTCGCCGATCACATGACATATTTTAAAGTCTAGTCAGTTGTTATACATCAAATATTATTTTCATATTGTTCCCAAGTAGACACAAGAATAAGTGTATTGGTTGCTTGAAAAACAATATTTAGTATAACCGAGGTCAATGACGTCGCTGTTCCGCATCATTCAAATATATTGTTTCACATCTTCTGATACGAACATTGCTGGTAAAGTAACAATCAACTAACGACAAAGAGAAAGCATATTTTAGATATATTCTTGGAAGCAAAAGAGTGAAGATATCCCTAGTTGCCTAAATATTGCATTAAATAGGTTTTATTAGTCTACATTTAAAGGAAATGCAAAGTTCCTCGTCTTTACTTACACACAAACTGTTTTAGTAAAGGAGAAGGGAAATTGTAGATGTAAACAAAGTTCGGGAATAATATGTAAAGTATTATTCTAGCAAATACAAATTATTTAGCCTCTATTTTTCTTTGGCAACCGTAATGATAATTATTATATTCAGTCATTAAGCAATGAGTACCATGCGCACCATAACACTGCCGGTTGCAGCTATGTTCTGCTTTTCCTGTTGTGCATACTTTTACCATATTTTGTCGCTTTCTGATTTAATAAACTCAGTTGAAATGTAACGAGCCATGCCTTATTGAAAGAAATGAAATAAACAAATTGATCATGTGATTTTTTGAGTTTTGTTACTGCAAGTGGCTAAGTTAACTGAGATAAGTGCTAGATCAATATTTCCTTGAAAAAATGGGAAAATATAGGTAGTCTCCGATTGCCAAAATATGGCACTGAATACGTTTTCTTATATTACATTTAAAGAAAATTTATCATTCCACGTCCTCAGTTACCGTTAAACTTTCAAAGGAGAATATATAATGCAAACTGCACTGTACCAAAAGCTACAGTATGTAAGTTCTTATTATACCAAATAAAAAGCATTTAGCTTCTATGCATGTATGCATTTAGTCTTAAAGTACTCATTTCAATGAATGTGTTATGTTTGATTATCTTTCTGATAAGATTCCTGTATACTTTATAAGCTGCAAGTTGCATAAACTTGTATTTTTTTTTCGCTTGTATACTCTTTTAAAATAAAGTGTCACTTCATAATTTGTTACAATCAGCTAGACTCGATCGATACATGCCATATTGGAAAAAAATATAATTTTAATATTTCTTCCGTTTTTTTGCAAGATGGTAAGTAAAAGTAGATCGACCAACCTTTAGTGCATAGACAACTTTCGCAAACAGAATGAAAGCAAAGTAATTTTGACTTCGAAACAAAGCCAAATGCTTAATATGTGATAAATACAATGTTTTTCAACTCAATACTTGTATTATAAAAGGTTTAGTAATTATTGATTTTCATAAATACAAATCAATACAATCGCAAAGCGTTCAAATGTACATCCTTCTGGTTAAAGAGAAGCAAACTGTATTTCTTCTAGTCCAATAAGAGATATAACGTCATTGCAATTACAATACTGATTAATGCGTCTTTATTAGTCAATTAGACGTATTCGGGTAAGAGACATGGCCCCGGAAGTATAAGAAAACATATGCGGTTAGTACAAATTAAAAGTGATACATATATGCTTTTTACGGAATATATGAGACAATTACTTAGCTTGTGCACTTATAATACGCATTGTTTGTGGTTTTTATGGGTTTAAGTGCTTCATTTTATTTTCCTGATGTGTGTTGTATAAACATACAACACTTGTGCCATACCGTAACATGCTTGACCAAAGGCAAAGGCAAATAGTTTATATTTTCTACATTGTTTTTATCATATGAACAGTACACATCATAACATACACACTTCATAAATATCTTGTTTTTATGCAACAACATGTAAATATCACATCCCACTATGGGTGATATCACGTTTTGTCAAGATCAGTTATGTCTATAGTTATGTTCTAACAAGTCGGCAACGACTAAACATTTATACGGACAAAAGCTTTATCATCGTCTTTTGCACTTCACTTAATGATGGTACACCGATAACATTAAAAACGTTTCGAACATTGATATGGCACTGTAGTGCATAGACATCACGCATATTTCTCTTATAAAAGGAAGATAAATGTTGTATTTACGATTGCATCTCCTTAGACTTAGAAGTTGTTTACTTTAGAAATGATTTTCGAAGTCCTTGCTATGTCATTCTCCCCAATATTTTGCTACAATAGTACCACCATGCTGCAATATCCGTGCTTGCAAGATACAAATACAGATTTTTAGCTCGTGTCATGTAACTGTCAAAAATCTACCGTCGACATCAGGGAATAAATACACTGAAAACGTTCAAAATCATTCAACATAAAATTGCGTTTAATTCTTTACATCGATGCATTCATATATATTTTCTTCAACAATTAAAACGTTTTCGTAGCATTGATTCGACATATTAGTATAGGAAACTATATAATACACTGTATATGTACTGCTGCTTGGTGAACGTTAACAAATCACACTTTGATGCTATTTCTTAACGATCGTTTGATCTGTCCGGTGAAACCATAAGATCTCATTTTTCATTTAAGTGTTTTCATGTTCTCTACTAACTCATTGTAATAAATGAATTACCACATTTTTATCCTGGTATTGGCATATCGCTTGTTCGAATCTGAACAATGACTTAAACTGATTTTGAAAAAAGTGCATATTCCATAAAAATAATATTAATAAAAAAGAAAAGTGCTGATCTGGAGAATATAACACAACAAAACATGTACAATTTGTACAGATTTTGTATATTTTTACACGAAACAATCCTGTCAATATTACAGTTAATTGCAATAGGGACAAATATTAAATTAGTATACCGTGAAATTTTATCTTCATTTCCGGTGTACCCTTATGTCCAACAGTTGTTTATAACCGCTTGTATGTTTTACCAGAATATAGGCTTTCTCTACAAGTTTTCACAATTGCGTGTTAAGCCCTCATATATTAATGCTTCGGACAAGATAACAGCGTATAACATTAACTATTATTCCGGGGATTAACATGGCTCAGCAAGTCCCAGGAAACGTTTGGTGTTCGTATCTCCCATTAAACCATCTTGTCTTGAATGAAACAAGCACAAGCTATTTATATACAGTTTATAGTTATGGTTTAGACATTTTATCATCATTGCATGAATGCAGTGCCAGGATTATTTAATGTAAGCTTCCATAAATGTATGGTTTATTCAAACCACGCACTGCCTAATAGTTATTATTTCTGATGTTTGGTTGGAACAACTTCTATGTTCTGTTTTACCGGAGACCTGCTGTCCTTATTTCATGTTTGGTAAAATTTATTATTTATTTTGTCGCGGCATAACAAGGTTCAGCCGATATTTTTGCAGCTTGAAGCAATGGCGCACCGTCATCATGGCACGTTTTGCCCCAATCGGGATTGGAAACCACGAGGCTAAAGGAATAAAGGACTTAAACAAGCGCAAACACGGATGTTTGAGACAGTGTCTGTATTACCACATTTGAGACCATATCTAATATTTGATTTTGAAGTCATTTTATAAAGAATAACAAACAGGATAGAAAATGAAACATGCGATGTTTTAATTAACAGTGAAATGAAGATTTACACATTCTGAAAATGTATACTACATAAGTTACTTTCTTGTGGCGTCTTAACTCTTTCTCAGCAAATCGCATGCACAAATAAATCTAGTGTTTTAAAACGACAAAGAGAATGTTTTGTGTCATTGACGGTTACATATCTTTATGAGTAAAAATGTCTATGAGTGTGTCCTTCAGCCATATTTAGAGGATCTTCATGAATACATATGGATCTGGAGACGTTTCTTAGTGCCACATGTCCTGGAAATGAAAATGTGAATATTGTCTGAACATACGTAAATGGACATATATACATGATGTGCTTAGATCCTTTGCTGTAGGCTCAAAAGGATTAAAAAGTACAAGATTAACTATAGATTAACATACCTGATAATCAACAATTCATCAAATACTCACCACCTCTCCACTGAGAAGGTCAGCAGACAAATTGACACTCTTATATGGACAACGAAAAGAGATAGATCTGTAACAAAACATTTCAGTCAGAAACATACAATAATACAGCCATATAATAAAAAGATGTTATGCCAGTTAAAACAATTATTTTCCCATCTCACGTGATGAAACTGTTAGAAGAACAATTACTACGAGTAATACTAGACTGTCGAAGTAGCAATCCATCCGAATTAGAAACAACATGTCAGAGGAGAAAAGTGTGCAATGCGTTGTTATACCCAGTTCATGATTATATGAAAGTGTAATGCCACACTGAACTGAACGTCAAAGGACAAAATACACACCTCGAAAGGAATAAATTGTATGTAAACCTTTAAAACATGCAAGGGACAATATTTCCTACCGCCACAAAGCACAAATTAAAATGAAGTGATCGTGAAAACTTAAGGAAACTACTAGTACATATAACTATATGAACAAATGGTAAATCTAACTCGCAAATATGCAAATGAATATGCATATAAGTCACTTTTCAGAAAGAAAAAAACAACAACAAATCACAAAAAGTAAACCCATGGAACGGTTAGTGGCCTCAAGTGTACATAACGTATGTTTGGAATAGTAGCTGCTATTCATCAAAGAACACACCTGAAACATGTTAAGAAGAAAAATATAACAAGGTCCTTTGAACATGACAACCTTTATTTTATTTAAACTAGCAGCAAAAATATAAACATGCAAGCTAAACAAAATATGTGCCAAAACAGAAACCGTTACGGCCATGGAATATCAAGTCGGCAAAAGAATCAAACTGAATCTCTAATTGGTCTTAAACAGCCCCTCGTCTGGTGACGTGTGTTCTTTGAGAGAAATGATATAAAAGGAACCATACAAGTTATGTGCATTATTTCCTATGACCTAACAACACCAAAATGGTTAAGGATTTAAGTCTTTTAAAACTACCATGTGTGTATATTATAAACATTTATCTTTTATATGTGATGAATACATGTGACTGTCATTTCTGGTGTAGCTCTGTCCCCGATATTTCAAAGGCGAATGAAAACTGATTTTGTATCCTCTTTTATATTCAAACAATATTACACGAAACAAGTTTCTTGCATAAACGGCCTGATATCCGAAGACAAGAACACATGAGTCATTTAGTAAAGAAACTAGAAGGAAATGTATGACGTTTAAAGTCAGATTGCGGAGGGAAGATCACTTTCCTTAATAGTTATTAGATTATAATTCATTGTCAATAAGTGGCATCATATAGATAGGTAAATAAGAAAAGGTCCTATCAAAATGTCCACAGATATTTAAATTTTATCTACCTATAGACAAAACCAAACAAGGTAAATGTAAATGTGACAAAAACACAGAGACGAGACATAACACACAAAAAGAAAAAAAACATCATTTACCGCCTTTGAACGGTCAGTCGGCAAAAGGGCCAACTATACATTTATGAGTATAAAAGGGTTGTGTAAAATGGCCCTGCAACCTATATACATTTTACAAAATGTACTCACTACTTGTTAACTGAAGCATGAAACTGAACTCTGTTTGTTGAATTACTGTTGTCATTAATTACCTTTCAAGTAACTCTATGTATTATTTCTCACTCTATCAGCATGCCAGGATTTAAGTCAATGATGTTTAACACAAAGTACACAAAGCATATTTGTCTTTTCTGCTAGTAATTAATCGTTTTATCTCCTCGGTCGATTTAATATGTCTCTCGGAACATCTAGACGGATCGTCTGCCATCTATTTTAGCAAATTATTAACTATGCATGATATATTGCTTGGAGATATCTAACTCTGTCATTCTTGAAATCTGCCAAGAACATACTGACATAATGTTATGATTCTACTCGACTGTGTCATTTCCCATAGTTAAAAAAACACTTAACACTTTATAAACCAATTAAAACAACAACAACGTAATAATAATAATATAATATAATATAATATAATATAATATAATATAATATAATATAATATAATATAATATAATATTATATAATATTGTATAATATTATATAATCTAATATACTTTATATTTATATTAATATATTTTTTTAAATAAATGAGTGTAATATTTCTGCGTGTGTATATATTTCAAAAGTGACACAAATAAATGAATCATTGAACTGTCTTTGCATGCACAATACCGTATGTCATTTTAAAAGAAAATCACGTTTTTGCCAAATACAAAATTTAAGTATTTAAACCATACCTTAATAGATAATGTTTAATCTAGTTTATAACTAATATAATATAATGATAAAGTTCTAGCCCCATTCTTGGCTCTTAAATTTTGCAGAGTTTACAGCAAAATGTATCGAACAGCTGTCTACAATAACGGTTTTCAAATATCTTTAAATCCATCGTTTGTTACCAGAAAATTGAAAAGTTAACAACAACACGCAATTCCCTGAACAAAAATGATGGAGGCCCACGGGCAAGTAAAATGCCGAAATAGATCTATATATGTAGTTAGACATTATCAACATAGTTCAGTTAGAATCGACAACCGTTTACCCATTAGAAATGACGATAGTAGGTTTTTAAAGAAACACAATCGACCATACGAAACTAAGATTGAATTTTTGTTGATAAATTATTTAAGATAAAAAAGACAGCAGCAAATTATTGAACTTTTACGTGTATATGTAATTATTTTGAATCACACAATGTCTTTCAATGTACGCAAACTGGTAAGCTGTGTTTATATTCTGGAAGACAGTTATTTGATGCTGAATTGATTGAATTGTTCATTAATCTTTCTTCTATCTACATAACAATAACACTAGTGTTAAAACCGCCACATCATTTTTTTTTATTTTGAAAGCACACCATAGTTAAGCCTTAACAGCAAATCTTCAAACCACGAATTTAAGTGTTTAAATTACACAATATTTTATTGTTTTCTATGAAAACATACCAATATTGGTAGAACCTTTGCCGTTTGCTCTCTTTAAAGACTCGCCTTGTAAATGAGATGTTTTAAGCATTAATAGCCCAATATATTTTGCCAAATTATTTGTACTGCACTTTTTATTAAAAGCCACAAGACAAATAACACCGCTTGGCAAGTTACATACAAATAAAATGCTGATATCGTCATTTTTATGATCGGATGATATAAGAAAGGTTGTATAATATATTGCATAACATTCATTTATTTGAAGTTACTGCCAAGTGCATATATATCGGATATGCTATGTTTATGAAGTGTTATTTGGTATTTAACGCATATTTAAACCGAATGATACTTCCATTTAATATTTAGCCAAATAGAATCGTAAAACTTGAGAAATTATGAACTTTATAATGGGTCTTCATTTCTGCAGATCTGTAGGGAATTGAGTACATTTATCTTTCTTTCTAAATGCCTATATTCTTTCATCGAATATATATCACAAATAAGCCATTTATAGTAATTTATGAGAAAAAAGTGAAGTTATTCACTTTGGCTGAATATACGATTTCTTCTGTATTCGAAAATAAATTGTAATTAATAAATAACTCCAGAATTGCCTTGCTTTCATTGGGCTGTATGAGAAAATATAAAATCTTCTTTTTAAGACTTTGAGATGTTTTAAGTACTAATTCACGATATTCTTCACTAAGGAAATATCTATACCGTATTCTAGTTTAATTCATCATGGTTCTAAAATGTAATCCTGGAATATATATCCCCAATCGTAAAGATCGTATTCATAATAAATAAATATTTACTTTTTTTCATAGTTAACATTTTCCACACGTACACAAAACCATTTAAATCTGCTATTGTTCGGCCCAACAAAATTAATCTCAGACTATTCGCTTGCCGAATGACTCCCTAGGGCATTATCTTCATGGCTGTTGTGCTTGTGTGATGTATCAGTGTGCATTTTCTGAACATTTAATATGCATGTTTGTGCCTCTGTTTAGTGCTTATAAAGATCTTTTATAATGGAAGAATTCTCACAAGGCCCTTTCGTTGTTTGTTTTGTATTAAAATACAGATAATTCGAAATCCTTGTCTCAATAAAGTCCATAATTTTTGTGTAAGAATAACAAAGCTAAGACTAACGTTAATTTTCTTATAAAATGCCAGCATTTATACAAGTGTGATGAGGATGCGAGAAACTAATAAGGCTCTCTTATATTTCACAATCTTCTGGGGGGGGGGGGGTGAGTACGTG
Source organism: Sinonovacula constricta (assembly GCA_007844125.1). NCBI lineage: Eukaryota > Metazoa > Mollusca > Bivalvia > Cardiida > Solecurtidae > Sinonovacula > Sinonovacula constricta. The sequence goes on along the minus strand of CM017556.1, from coordinate 54,322,421 downwards.
TGCATGTGCAATATCTCTGTAATTACAAGTAATTATTGGAAAAATGTTCTACCCTGTTGACCATTTATCTGATTAGCAACAGTTGGCGAACCTAATGATATCGTCTAATTGCATTAAATCAAACATATGTTCTTGATTGCAACCAAATATTGTGTTAGTGCATTGCCTTGCTATCAGAATACCTATTCAGTCATTAAGATACATTGCTTTTAAATGGCAAACTTGATCGTCGACGCTACAAACTCTTTATAGCTGTTTTGATAGTAACTGTTTGGAATGAAGATCCATTCGTTTCTACACTCGTGATTTTTATTGTTGAGCCGACTTCAAGAGTCTTCAGTGTCTTTTCCATGAGACTGCATAATAGGTATAACTTTCTGACCTTATCTGCTTTTATTTGTACACGTATTCCATCTGTCATTATTTTTTTATATACCTAGATACCTTTCTACGTCTCACATTACTCAAGGGTTGCTTTGTTCGTAAGTACCGTTCTTTTCGTTTGTCTTGAAATGTAATCCCAAATTGAATTTGATAACTATATTCGTGTTTGAAAATGTTTTTATCATCTTCAAAGACTATGCCTTCATTACTTAACATAAATCAGACTACATCGCTTTAATTGTTTTACGTCATTTCTATCTGATTTATTTATCTGATTATTCTTTCTGATTTGTTTGTATTTAAGAAACCCAACAGGAAGTGCGAGGTAAGAGCTCTGTAAAACCGGTTTAGCACTCCAGTCGGTCCATATTGCCGACCGACCGTTCCAAGGCGGCAACTGTCTGGTTTGCTCTTTTTGGTAAATGACTCATCACAGATTTGTTTTTTAATACTTGGCTTGCATGTTAATACCTTTTCGGGATCTTCTTTATGTTGCAATGCTCAGAGGACTTTGTCATATATTCTTATTACTAATGTAAAGCGTCTACTGCGTATACCTGCACAAAATCTTAACAACCGATTTTAATTTCGGTATTCAAATCTTATTTGTCATGCACAGTTGTTTCGATCACATCTTTTAAATATAATAAATAATTCAACTCTCATATAACACTTGATTTAAACATTGACTGCATCAAATCAGAGTAATGATAGCATTCAATGTTTTGCGAAACAGTAAAACATAATTTCATTAAAGCTCCTAAGGAATTTATTGACCTCTTAATGATGCAATTATAAACATTTTAATAAAAACATGCGAATGAATTTGCTTCAACTATTAAAATAGTACTATTACATTTCAACCTGTTGAAGAGATGTTAAACCTAATATTTGCTTTCTAAACAATCGGCTGCAGCATGCCTTTCAGATTTCCGATTATTTCAAACCGTGATATCAACGATATCATTCCCCAAGGGTAAACATGCAATATTAAATATTTAAGTAGACATCGTACGTCTTCGTTTATAATGCGTTTCGCTGACTGTTGTCTGCTAGGACCTTGCTTCCAGACATACATCACTGATATTGTATTAAACTTGCCATACACAATCTATCTGTCTGCCTGTCTGTCTGTCTGTCTGCATGTCTGCCTGTCTGTATGTATGCCTGCCTGTCTGTCTGTCTGTCTGTCTGTCTGTCTGCCTGCCTGCCTGCCTTTCTGCCTGCCTGTATGTATGCCTGCCCGTCTGTCTGTCTGTCTATTTATGTGTTTGTCTGCCTGTCTGTCGCACAGTATAAAGCATTTTATATACCATCTTTATGTTGATTACTAGTTAAGTTCACAACCAATATCAGATGTTAATGTTACCGTTTAGTTGTAAATAAATTTTGTTAGCGGCATTTCAATCGAAATCTTTATCAGGTGTCAAGTAATTCTATTCTATAATCAGTTTTTTTTTAAATAACTATGTATTAATAGCCCTGTAAATCGTTTGCTGCCTTGCATAACAATGCAGAGGCATTTCAAATAAGCGGGCTAATATCTATATCACTTTCCGGCCTGGGGCCGAAAAGTCGTATAGATATAAAGCCCGCATTTTGGCAATTTGATAGGATGCTAGAGCAGGGCCAAAAAGCCATATAGATTTTAGCTGAAATGGCGGCCTTGGGTCAATACGACTGCCCTCGGACAAATAACAGGGCCTATATCAAATCACTTATTTATAAAACATATAGTATAACCTTAAAAATGTGAGTAAGGATTTAAGAAAATATCCAATTAAAGTATTCGAAGGACAAGACCTAAACAATTCGCTTTAGAACGGCGTGAAAATAAGATTTAAAATGATTTTCACTTGAATAATTTGTAACTAAAATCACCTTTGATTAAAAACACATTCAGAGATAATTTTTCGAACATAACATAGTACCTACAAATATAATATCGAGGCAAGCAAACATTGCTGCTTGTAAGGTCTTTATCTCAAACACATCAGATTAACCATCCAAACTTAACTGATAAAGCACCAATCATACCTTCACACTGTAAACCATCAAAGGCGCCATCCTTCCCCATTCTTCAAATTAAAAATTCGGACTGATGCTTTGATTACTAGACAACTTTATCGCAGGAAATTTAGAACTACTTGTTAACACTATGACAGAAAAGTTTTGATTTAATAGTGTAGATTCATTCATATCTGATGTGTTTGTCATTTCTATGGTTTATCTTACGTTTTCTTTAATATTGAAATCATCAATTAAAATTGTTACTTGTTCAAGAAATGGGTAATTTTAAGACATTGTAAATCGTTTCACATTATCAAATTGAGTTATGTGTCTGCATTAGAACTTGTCTTAGTAATGTACTAAACAGCTAAAGCTAAATGATAAAAAATCAGGAAATTCTGTTTTCACATAATATACTCATTGTTACTGTCCAGATGGCTAGATACTTCCTGTTCTTTATGTTTTCAATGCTGATTTGCTTTTTATGGTAGTTAAAAAAGGTTTAATAACGTTTTAAAATTTATTTGTATTATCGATAACTGCTGAATTGTATATATACATTTCGAAATGTACGACGGAAAAGTTCATTAAATGAGCTTATAATGCGACAATGAACGGTTCATGTTTGTTTACATGAACCGGCTAATGTTATCAGTTGAATTTTAAAGCACTTGGTGAATGGAAGGAAATATTACACTGCGCCTGTGTGTGACACTGTTTGTTCTTTCAAATTCTATTTAACGAATTTTCTTTGAAGTCAAAATTAGAATGAGGCGTTAATGAAATATGTACAGTAAACTCCGGTAAGGTCGATTCAATAAAAGATGAGCAGCATGTGGTCTCTATGCGTTCACATACACAGAAAGTTGAGACTATGGTTTGGTTATCGGCAAAATGCGCCACTTGTCGAGGTCATATTGAACAGGTGTAGAATAACTGTTGTTGTGTTGTTGTTTCTTTTGTTTGTTTTTGTTGTTGTTTTTTTTTGCGGGGTTGGGTGTTGCTTGTTATTGTTTGTTTGTTTGTTTGTTTTTGCTTTTTTGTTGTTGTTTTTTTTACATCACACCGACGCTATTTGCTATAATGGCCATACTATTATGGCGACGCCCAGCGATTTATTAGTGAAGGAAGACATCAGACTTATGTCTGGGTTGAAACTCCGGCTCACCATAGATAAGCTAAAAAGTTCTCCGGGATTTGCACCCACACGGTAAGGGACTGATGAGTAACAAGTCAGCGCCTCTACCTGCCCCCTTTAATAATAGTTTTGTAGAAATATTGTAACTAAAGAAAAAGCAACACCTGTAAAAATTGCAATAACGTCGTTTACATTTTGCTTGTCACGCCCACATGTTTTCCCTCATTTATGTGAGAAGTTAGTGTGATCTGTAAGGCGTGTGAACTTGGAGATTAAGAAATATGTGTGATAATGTAACAAACGTATAACATAACTTGTTTTCTGCAATAAATTTTTATATAAAATTACGTAAATTAAATTGTTTTCTTATCAATTATGCTATACCTGTTTCTTTTTATTTTAACCAAATATATTTTCGAAAGGCTAGTTCCCATGTCACGATGAAAATGACTTGAATACAAAACAGACATGCCTTAAACAGGATGTAAGTTACAACATACGAGCGTAGTATTACTGATGGCAGAATGAAAATATACATTCCGAGAAGCACTCGCCATACATTTGTAGGACGAATGTGTCAATGGGTTGTCCCGTGTGTAACAACTGGAACTCCTTATCAGCCGACACGTTAGCACTTTAATCGAACCATTTATGAAATACGTTTGAAACCATTCAGTGGTGGTGTTGTACTTATCAGTCTTCCATTACTATTCGGCGGTCTTCCGACAGGCCTGTTTCAGAGAAGTGACCGAGGTGTTTCGAGAGATTTATAAGATGTTACAGACTTTATACCACTCCAAATTCGTACCACGTATACCAGGTATACATATTACCAAAACAGATTTCGAACCAAGTTGCACTTGTGATCAATGCTATACAAAGATCTTTTAGATCGTCTCTGCTCCTTATTTCTTATTGGATTTCATAGACGATGTGTTGCAATATTAATTAAATGACCAGGCATGTCAAGTTCACGAAATGTAACTTTAAATCACTGCATTATATATTTTAGAGCTAGCACTGCTGTGTCAGTATATAGACACATTACTTAAAAGGTACATGTATTTAAAGAAGTGTTTCGTAACAATATTAACAGGAGTCATATAATATTATTCTCTCGCCATGAATGTAATGCATCGTGTCTGTATTTACATTTTAAACGCATTGTTATTATGACGTAAATTTCTTCACGCTTCTAGTTAGAACATTGTTTGGACATTTATACCCAAGCTTCCTTATTATTAAGCAGTGAACAGGTATGGTAGGCCCCGGGTTCGATCGCGGGCGGCAACATATCAAAGTCGTTAAAATGGTATGATGTATAGCTCCCTTGCTAAAGCTCCAGCAAATATAAGGGAAGTTGCACGACTGGTTGGCCCGGTGTCCGAATTTTTGGACTGGGTGTGCTATTATGCCATGTGTTAATGGCATGTTATACACAGTGAAGGCAGCCCCATATCTGCTACAAGTAAACATTGTCCCCAGATAATTAAAATACTTGAAATACTGTTGGTGGGACGATAAACCCAATCAACAATAAACTAAAGCCGTAAATATTTGGAAACAACTTAAATGGATAAAAAAGGAAAACACAGAAAACCCCCGAAAAATAGATGAAGAAATAAAGATGCTTAACTATCAATGTTCTTAAGGGGTACACCCGGTACTCTGGTTTGGTTTCCAGTCGTTTCCCCCACACTAACATTTCCTCCTGGATGTTTCCTCCAGGATGTTTCCTCCCCTATATATATATATATATTATATAGTAATGTGAAGATATACTATATAATGATGATATTGTTCTTTATGAAATATTTAGTATCATTGATACTAATGATACTTTACATAAACATGTTAAAATCATTTTTTTACTTAAAATATAAAAATAAAGTTGTGGTTAGGTAGTTCAAAACAATATGTATCTATTGGATATCAGGTATTAGGTTTTAAATTAATTTTTTTACAGTTTACTTAAAGTTTTTGTTGCAACTGTTTATGGTGGATACATATATAACTAGAGATTATTATGTATGCATTGATGATATAAAATATTAAACAATAAGTCATTTAGCATAAATTGTGTGAAAACTAATTTTTAAAGTTTGTGTTAATTTATATTGCCAATAATGTGTTAAAGGTGTTGGAAAAATTATTCAGTCAACTCTGAATCATTATTCTAAATCCATTTAATTGGCATGTGCTTTTCTTTGATCATTAAAGTTCAAAGTTTTAAGACAATTATGTATGCATTGATAATATAAAAATATTTAACAATATATGTAATAACAGCTGGTGCCTCAAAATATTATTTTAGTTCTGGAAACTATTATTTTCATATTAAACAAAATTTTAGCTAGCAAAAACTGAGATTCATTGACATTATACCAAAAAAAATTTATAATTTATATATATTAATAGTTACTGACCAAGTGAAAGGAACAAAATTATGTATGTATTTAAGTAAAAACATAAACCTTTCCAATCTTTCACAACTACTTTTTATATAGTATATATATATATATATATATATATATATATATATATATATATATATATATATATATATATATATATATATATATATATATATATATATATATATATATATATATATATATATGGGAGGAAACATCCTGGAGGAAACTGCAGTGTGGGGGAAACATCCAGGTGAGGAACTTGCTTGTGGGGGAAACGACTGGATACCCTCCGGTTTAGTTTTCGATGTTTTTAATCTTTTATTGAAAAAAATAAAAATCATTGTCTTTCACAGTTATTTCGATTGCAGAAAGGTTTGATTTACTTTAAGCTTAATTGAATAGAAAAAGACAAGATTCTATAAGAAATGCAAACACATGTATATCAATATCTGAAATAGCCCCAGACTAAGTTACGAACATGCTAAAGTGTAAAAGTGACACAAGCACTGAAACGGTAAAAGTAGAACAAAATCGCATTGGGACGCCAAGTCATCAAAAATATCAAAATGTGTGGTAAAATTAATTAATGGAGGTCTAACGCAATTATGAAAGATTTTGTTTTCCTAGCCCAGAGACAACCTGAGTAAAAGTAATCCAATGGAAGTGAGACGACTAACAGTTAGCACCTGTATCGAGAGTCGAAGCGATCAATTATTAACAAACACATATTTTACATGCCTTGCAAATGACAAAGCTTCAACAAGTAAATATCTGAGAATATATGACAGATCAATTTTCAGATAAGACAGTCCAAACGGAACCATAAACCTGCGTAGTTACGTCAAATGCTTAAAGGTACATTGTAAGTTTATTAGAAACAAGGTATCCATTGTGGCCTATGATAAATCGAAATGCATGTTTTAAAATCATATTCTTTTAAAAGCCCCAAACATTATATATATTGTGGAGTCTTACGTTCGGGACAGTGGAGGTTGTCTAAAGGGCTAGAGCGATGAAAAAAAAAACACACTTCAAACAGTAACAATCCAAATCAAAACTTCAAGTCAAGGTTTTTGTGTAGTCTCACCGTGTAAGTTATAACCATTGAAACTTATTGACAGTGAAACGGTCGATTGTTGGCACTGCAGCACTCCTAGAAATCACTGAATTAGTTAAATGTTCAGAATGTTAATAGAACCTTTTATTTTTTATTATTAAAAAGATCATTTCCGAGGGATATGCGATTGGCTAAGGTCTATTTACATAAGTGTTTTATGATTGTTTTTAATATGAAGCAATAAAACAACAATGATAAACGTTTTTTGTCAAACCCATTCCTCGATTTGTGAAATCTAATGCCTTTCTCCAACTATTTTGAAGTTGTTATCTTTTCATTTTTGTAAATAAGAGCTTCATTAAAAGATACCTAACTATAGGAGCTTAAGTACTATCGCTTGACCTTACATTTTCAGCATAAAACTGTAGAAATATATTCCCATTCACATTTTCTGTAATTAAGCGTTGAACAATCAAACAATAATTTTGTTTTTCTATCATATGAATGGTCCGCTTACTTAATAGAAGAACAAAGTACACAGAAGGAGACATAAGTAAATATATTTAAATATTTAACAAAAAACAACAATAGTTTTTCGATGATTAAAGCACAAAGGAGCCGTAGGTGCGAACTTTCTTGATTCAGAAATCAATAAAGGTTTGCACGATAATTGCATTTTGTATAGAAAGATTGGTGTTGTTATTTTCTGGAAATTAATTTCTTCGCCGTTACACTCCTACTCTATTTTATAATTCTTTCTTTCGATTATATGCATTACTGCATTGCAAGCATGCTTAATTAAGATGATGTCGATATTGTTTTAATGTTATTTTAATCATGTACCTCAAAGAAGCTGGCTGCGGAAATGAAATTCTCATTTTAGTTTAAATCGCCAGATCCCCGATTGAATACCATTCAAAGGAAACTATTTAAGATAAATAAAAGTAAGAACATATTAAATTTATGCTAGATGAATTATAAACGACCTGAAATATGAAGAGTTCATTATCGTCCATTAATTATTACAGTCAATTATACGATTAATGGCAAAATAAGAACAGTATCAGTTTTACGAAGTTTAATGAACAATATAGTTTTATAACCAAAACGTCCCATCCCTACTAATGCTTGGCATTTACTTCAAACAGATTTTATGCGCGTGATGCGTGGAATATAGCTGATAAGACCCGTCATGCATGATGCAATATATACACATCAGCCGCAACAGTTAACCTAAGAACATATTAAGCAGGAGAAAATCTAGATCAGGGTTACAATTACCTTAGAAAAAATACAAAAACAAAGAATGGTATATCCTTTTTACTTGATTTGTAAATTAATCAATCTCAGCCATCAAGAGCATAAACGCTCAGAATGTGATATGATCATCGTTTAAACTAAACTATAATTAACTTAATCAAATTTAATTATAGATGATATCAATGAAAAAAAATTGAAGCGGTTATGTGCTTACGATTAAGTCAACTGTCTACTTCTCGTATTCTAGATATTAAATCGAAATATAATACATGGGATATTTATTTAAAAAATAAGGCAATTATACTTTTAAAATATAAATTACCCAACGTATTCTGGTCTGTTTACATCATTCTCAACTTATTTAAGAGGTAAAAATAAATCCACCACACGAATATGATAACCTTATCGTATTATATTTGGCAAAAGTAAACGAATTTAAACAAAGAGAACGTTATAAGAAAGTAGTTAATGGTCTTATCACGTAAGCAAGTTCGTGTCATGCATCAAAAGCCCTACCACACGTAGCAATACAATTTAGTCTCTGTGTTTCTCAGTCACTCACCCCGTGGTTCCTAGTCCCGTTAAGTATAAAGTACCTAATGTGGTATGATTATTCAGCTGACATTTATTATTGAGATAATGTTTTGCTGCCGATTTATCGTTCCATACTTTTTCTATCCTTTTCTATGTATCGATCGACCTGGTAACAGATTCGACAGTAGGTTGTTAAAAAACCCTCATAAAAGTATATTTTTTTCATGAGTCATAGTTACCACGAAATACTAACAAACAAATATTGTAACACGCCATGTACAGATGCAGTGTAAAATAAAAAAGTATAAAAACA
>CM017556.1:54268308-54308308 GCA_007844125.1 Sinonovacula constricta | reverse complement strand
TAATGCGTATCATTCAATCGGACACAAACTCCAAATTGAACGCATTATATTTAAGAGCGCTTGACATCACTGATCAGTTGTAACAAAATTGGTTCCTGAAAACTCTGATCTTCCTTAAATCTATTGGTAGAAAAAGATTCGCCTATTTAGTACATCTATTGAACCGTGTTCTAAGCATATTACTACATGTACTACGCATAAAGCCGACAGGAAATAATGTTCGTTCCATTTGATCTCATCTTTCTTTATTTCGTGTTGAATAATCCGATCTTATATAGCTACTTTAGATAGTAATTATTTGTATAACTCTCTATGAGTCTATCCTATCATTTAGCCGGTTTAAAACCTTTAATCAGGATGAATTCTATAAGTAAATGAACCGTTATTATATAAATATTTCCGTCATTCTTTAAACTTGTGCTGACCATGACCGTTCAGCACGACCAAACACTGCATTGTGCTTGCAATTTTGATTGTAGTTTATCATATTTTAATACTTAGCATAGTTCTTCCTTCTATAGCCGTTGTATATATTATTACCTCTCTCTATTTCGGTGTAACGTAGCTCATACTCATGTCAATCTGTAAAACGTCGCGCTTGTGCGAATGACAAATAAATGTTCAACCCTCTTTCCGACAAGAAACTAATATATGCACTAGTTAGTAAGTCTTATTTATAAGATTCATCCCATGAAATATGAAGTTTTGGTATACTATGTGCATTTTAACAGCTAACAAAACCACGTTGTAAAGGAAACACGTTCATAGTGCGTGTTTACATTTCATAAATATTGAGAAAAACACAGAAAGTCGTACATGTATTTTGACGGAAGATGATGTTAATGATATGAGGTTAGGAAACAAATCATAAAAGTATGGCCATTTATTGCAAATAGCTGTTCTCGTCAACATTCAGGCCATCTTGTGACTTCAAACGAAATATATGGCTAACCTGACAAGTGGATTTCTCTTACTGGCTCACGTTTGAATGTCATGCCGCTAGAGATATATACAACTGACTCAATATAGGCCTATGTCATTAAGTAAGATTTTGGGGAAAGTAGTAATCAGAAGAAACATGAATGATGTTTTAGTATTAGGATTATTATTCTACTGTTTATACATTTAACAAAAACATTTCTCTCAACGTAGCCGATGCATTGTTAAATAACACATAATTATATAAATTAACGGCATTGATTTGTATGTATATGTGTAAAGCTTGGTTAACTACTTGAAGACATGTGTTTACTCTGTGCCGGCAACTTTATAATTGAATGATTAATATTCCCATGGAATCTAACTTTACTCATTAAAAAGTAAACGCGTTTCATATTGCTTGGCCTATGTTTACTGTACCAAATTACGTTTTGTGACCTTGTCTAGTGCTTGTTAAAATTTTAATATTTGTGGTATTTCTTATAGGATATGTTTTATTTATCTATTCAACCTAAATCCATCATATAAAAAATAAGCGTCACGCCTACTTGACGAGATACTATATTGATATTCCTAACGTCTTTTAAATGATTTACGTGGTATATTCACTATAATTTAAATCGTCTTTATCAGTACATTTTATTAGTGTACCAATTGTATATTTTATCGATTTACTGAAATAAAGATTGCAATTTATTTACAATTTCCATTTTGTCATAATTGCCTATTTATTTTGTCAAACGTACTAAACAAAGAATTAGTATTATGGTATTAAAATGAAAAATATATGATTACCATTAACGAATAAATCATTACAAGTTACAGTGCATATTTCATCTTGGTTATCAAAATTCACGAATAAATGACAGACATAACTTAAACTCCACTAATATATTTAAATCAATATGCTTCGTTTAACTGAAATGAAAGTACTTATTTATTTACACAAGTTATGTACATGTATAAGCACCGCGTGCCTCCAACAAATAAATGCATTGTTTTATCTTCTTCGTGAAAAATACGCCATCACGCCTCTTTTTAAATGTGAGAAAGTTTCTCAAAACGACCAAAGATTGACCATTTTATTATCTCACACTGGAAAATGTATAATTGCTGAAGAGTTGCAGTAATAAATATTAGAGCCATGCAAATTCCCAGTAGACGTTTACGTACCGTTGCAGGAAATATAAATGTTTATGAAGCATACTGCTTTGGTTTGTAACAGACTTCTCTGGTCTGCTATGGTCTGCTATAAAAGCCCCACCTATAAAATGTTGAGTATATATTTACTGTCGACAAAGAGAAAGCACATTTAGATGTTACAATGGACTGGGAGCAACATAAAAGATAATATATTTTTGAGTATTTTAATATTGACTTGAATGCTTTTTATTATTTTAAAATCGAAAAGGATGTCTTGTTCCACAACTTTTTAAATTATTGGGGGAAGAACAATTCCATAATGTACATAATGGTCGGGCTCAGTGTGTAATGTCTTATGCCAAAATAAAATGTAGTTGGCCTCTTGCCATTTTGGCAACCGTTATTATTTATCAGTCATAAAGTACCAATACTGAAGGTGAAGATCTGTTTGATTTCTTTTCTAATTAGAGTGTTTTGTACTTTATGCGCTGCAGGTTGCAAAAGTTGGTGATTTTGGACACATACAATATATAGTCGTTTCCCGGTTTGTTTAATCAGCTGGAATGGTCCATGCATTATTGTTGATAAAACAAATTTAACATTTGACAAGTTGAGCTATTTTTCTGCAAGTGGCTTCGTACAATGAGATAAATTTTATTAATTTGAGTGCACAGTTAACATTCGAAAATCGAATAAAAGTAATCTTTCGATGACCGCGAAACGAATCTAACGAATCATATGCAATAAATATAATGCTTTTAACTTGCACAATTTAATTTAAACGACGAACTCGATTAAAAAATTAATTTTTGATCTTCACATGTTTTATAATAAATGACTCAGAAGTTTTTGAGACAATAGTAATCAAATTATTGTGATAGCCATGCTTTCCAGACACAGTTATAGATCTCTAATTCCATACATGTAATACTATGGTTTCAGTGATATCGCCCTCATCGTACGGCTTAGCAATAGTGTAAAACGTTCAGTAGATGAAAAACAGTTGAGTAAATTGCAGTTTTAGAATAAAGTTATTATAAAGTTATTAAGGGTTGTATCCCTAATGTAATTCAACCAAATGCCATTTTAGAATAAATCCACAGATAGAAACACTGATAGCAACATTAAAGGTGGTATCCGACAATTTTGACTAAATATTTTGTCATAAAAAACCACATAATTCATTGTTGAATGAACAGGTCATGCAAAATGATGTTCACTGATGCACTAGATATTTGTGAACAGTGACGCAAAAATCCCCACTCGTCACTGCAAATGATAGGTATTTCCTATCTGAGCCACGCTGCACAGCTAGCTATTTTCTTTATTAGTTTTGAGATAACGTTAAATCGTTCGCTGTGACGTCGATATCTATTTTTAGAAGAGACCTCTTCCGTGCTTATTTATAAATTTGGGAAGAATGCACAATATCTGTGATTTTTTTCCGATTTGTACTGTAAACCAATAATATGCAGTGTGGAGGATTGTCTTTCCCTAGACTAAAGTATGAGTTTATGCTAAAATTAGTCCCATATTTCCCAAAGCAGTGGTAAAATATCATTACATGTATTTGATATAGACAAACTATCGGATACTACCTTTGAGGCAACGGATATGGAAATAAAAAAAACATTTATCACAAAATTAAAAGTACATATTTACAAATCAATACAATTATAAACAATGCATAAGAATATATGACAAAATTCTTTGAGCATTGCAACATTAAACAAACAATGGAAAAGCACTTGACAAAAATATACACATGCAAGCCAAATGTAAAGGAAGAACAAATATGTGATGAGTCATTTTACAACAAGAGCAAACCCAACAGTTTCCGCCTAAGAACGATCGGTGAGTTACAATGCTAAATACTATCAAAATATATTGATTGTTAAATAAAATAGCATATTGTCATTTTTATATTTTATAACAACCGAGATGTTCATGGCTTTGTCAAAAATTTAGCAGTATTCAATTATTAAACATGACCCAAAAAGCATAAGAAAACGGTAAAGGTCTGCATCGCCTCGGCAACTGTAAGCACCAAGGTAATAAAGAGACAGCATGTGTTTATTTATATACTGGATTAAAAAAGGGATGATTAGGACGCCGTAAAACATCCTCTTATAAATTCTACGATCAAGAAAACAATTTAAACAGTTGTGGTAAATGTTTGCAAAACATTCGCATATGTTTTCAAATTTCAAACAGGTTAACATGCCATGTTTAATTAGCAGATAGATTTGTATCAACCGATGTTGTAAGGATACACACGTGAGTTAAACCTAAACACAAGCGCACAGCTCACAGATTATTCGTTCTAATAATTTTTACAACTGTTTGACCTCTTGCACATAAGTATTGAGTGAACGTATGTCTGAAGGGCCGACGAACCATCTGTCATTTGTACATAATGCAGTTAATGATAAAAGTAAAACGGTTTTTTTAGTCGCTGTCTACTTATTGATGGTTGCTGTTCGTTGGTCGGTTATATGTTTTATATTTTATTTGCTGTGAAGCAAACCCTGCAGAAAGAGGACCGCGGCTGGTGCGCAATTTAATCTGCTAGAATTCTTTAGTCGATAAATTTCCCGAGAGAGCTGTGCGGCCGTAACTGTTCGGTTGTCATTATTTATGTAATGTCTCGTTTCACTTTACACGTTAAATTTTCTTGATAGATCGTGCATTCACCAAATTCTTACTAAATTCTGTATATTTGTTAATACAGTTATTAAACACTTTCGCCGACTATCTGGCTAGTTATTATTCATAAGTTAAATATAGTTCCTTATATTCTAGTTATACTTGTGATAACTACATCCATTATACATTAGTTTACTTTATAAGCATACAAACTACAGCCTGGGTTTCACAAATCTTATGTACTGGTTATTATTTACCTAGTTCCGCATGTCAGTCGTTTGCCAAACACTGATACTTTCTTGAAATTATGCTCCCCAAGAATTCACGATTCTAGACTTATCGGAGTTTATTATTCAGGACACTGTATGCCTGGTCATAAATGCGAACCTAGGTAAAGTTTCAATTATCGAGTTAATTAAATTGTCATTTATGAAAAAATAGTATACGCATAAGGCAGATCTATTCGATTTTACTTATTAAAAATACGATTAGATTTTATTACTTTCGAATCCATAATGAGGAAAACGAAGATAAAATCAACGATCAGCAATTAGAAAGGAGGGTGAGGGAAGGGCGATTTTGTTATACAAAACAATCATTCAATATTTAAGTTATTGAAACATATATCCAGAGGGAAAACAGCCAATACTTAACGTCAGTTCTGATGTAGTTTTATGTACAACGGTTGTTTACAAATGCGAAGATATTCTTCAGAACATATGTTTTCTCGTATAAAACACCCAAGACTCACAAGATCAGACAATATTTCATCTTATGACATTAACCATTACCACGAGGATCAATATGGCTCAGTAAAGATCAGAATACGTTTGGCGTAAGCTTCTCACCTAAAACTACCAATATCTTGAATGAGGAGGAATATCTATTTGTTTACATGAACGACAACGAATTCAACTATTTGTTTTAGGCTCCTAATAATCATCAGATGCACGCCGAATCTGGGTTGTTTAATGCTATTACAATAATGTAACGAAATTAATTTAAAGCAATCAAATGTGTTCTATTTAGCTATATAATATTTATTAAATTGAAGATTGGGAATTTTCACATGTTAATATTTACCTTTGACTGGTGTCTTTAGTTATTTTAAAGGATTATACGTTTTAAATATTTCTCAGCTGCACAATAAAGATCAGAATAGCAAGATTCAACTTACATTGTTGCCACTTAAATCACGTGCACAACATCAACTGGAAGGAATCTCTACATCACCTTTTCACCCCGATCCGGAACACACGAGGTAAAGGCTTACGAAGTCAGGAGAGTGACACGTTGGCGAACCACCTTCTGCCATAGTTTGCCACTCAAACTACGTTGTTTCTCGCATATAAGTTCATGTAATGAATATAAACCGAGACAAGAAACGCCCTGCAACTTCCTCAAAATAAATTACGCGAACACATTCGACAGCCTGATAAAAATGTTCCCCAATCTCTTGCCAGACACTATAATTTTCACAGACCGGTTCATGTATCGCGAAATACACAATTTCAGAGACATTTAAGACTTATGCTCTGCTACGTGATTTATATGTGGGCGATCTATTACAAATCTAGTCCACAAAGGACGCTATGACCCCTTATGATTAGTGAGTTACAATAATATTTTGTTCACAGTACAGCAACACAATCTGCTTTCCATATCTTGCAAGTACAAACATGGAGACAAAATAAGTTCAGCTCGGTTATAAAAATAACCCTTTTTATTGGAAATGCCATTAAAGCAGAAACAGAAAGGATTCAATGAAAACCCGAGAAGTTGTAAGGAAATAACAATTTAGTAATAACTAAGGCAGATTACTGCATTCTGAATATATTGCAACTTATCAAATGCTTTCTTTTCTCGTGACATCTTTAAAACTCTGTTTATCAAATTTTATGCTCATATCAATTTAATGTTCAAATTCACAAAGGATAAATTTTCTGTTGTATTTTAATTCTTGTCATTAGTTCTTGAAGTATTGAAAACAATGCCAAAGACACTGCTCCTGCCATGTAGAAGTTATAAAAATAAGTATAAGATAAAGAATTATACAAAACTAGACGAAAATCATCAGTTTCAGCTGACACAGGGATCAACTGGTGCACTGGAAGCGCTTTTACATTGTTGATGGGAAAAAGATTATATAACATCAAAACAAAACAGTTAAATCAGAAACTTAAATGAAAAAAGAACGCTTCATAAAATAAAAATGATTTAATGTAATAATACTCTGCACCTTGTATTCAGGTAAGAAGAGTAGCATTACTTTAAAATAGGAAAATAGATTTCAAAACAAGTTGAACCAGACGAAACATGTCAAAGTTTCAATGATTTAATATAAACCCACCTAAACATCTCGCCCACCTTATATACCGAACCAGTGTTTTATTTGAAAGGTGCATTTAGTTTAAAAAACACACCGTTAAAGTGAAATGTTTATTTTTAGGAAAATGTGTATGTTATATAGGTAGGTAGGTAGGTAGGTAGGTAGGTAGGTAGGTAGGTAGGTAGGTAGGTAGGTAGGTAGGTAGGTAGGTAGGTAGGTAGGTAGGTAGGTAGGTAGGTAGGTAGGTAGGTAGGTAGGTAGGTAGGTAGGTAGGTAGGTAGGTAGGTAGGTAGGTAGGTAGGTAGGTAGGTAGGTAGGTAGGTAGGTAGGTAGGTAGGTAGGTAGGTAGGTAGGTAGGTAGGTAGGTAGGTAGGTAGGTAGGTAGGTAGGTAGGTAGGTAGGTAGGTAGGTAGGTAGGTAGGTAGGTAGGTAGGTAGGTAGGTAGGTAGGTAGGTAGGTAGGTAGGTAGGTAGGTAGGTAGGTAGGTAGGTAGGTAGGTAGGTAGGTAGGTAGGTAGGCAGGCAGGCAGGCAGGCAGGCAGGCAGGCAGGCAGGCAGGCAGGCAGGCAGGCAGGCAGGCAGGCAGGCAGGCAGGCAGGCAGGCAGGCAGGCAGGCAGGCAGGCAGGCAGGCAGGTAGGTAGGTAGGTAGGTAGGTAGGTAGGTAGGTAGGTAGGTAGGTAGGTAGGTAGGTAGGTAGGTAGGTAGGTAGGTAGGTAGGTAGGTAGGTAGGTAGGTAGGTAGGTAGGTAGGTAGGTAGGTAGGTAGGTAGGTAGGTAGGTAGGTAGGTAGGTAGGTAGGTAGGTAGGTAGGTAGGTAGGTAGGTATAAATGTATGTATGTAAGTATGTATTTAAAGTGGTATTTAAGTCATCAATATTTGTTACAGACAACAAAATAAACGATTTTGTTTCAAATATATACATCAAAATTGAGTTTTATTTTATCTTAATTCATAAGGGATTTTGGAAATAACATCGTTAATTATATGAAATGACACAATCGAGTGCCTTTATCCTAAATGTAATAATTACAAGCTGCATAATTATGTGATATAACACGCAGTATTACAATCTTACAATATATATATAGTCAGATTTTCAATTAACATATGTAACCTACATATTTCTCATTCACTCATTATCGCAAAAACCTCATTTATCGGCTTCAATTCATAATATTGTTTTATTATTTTATCGCTACGTTCATTGTTACCCATTTCCTTGCTGCCGAACACCACGGGTGAGTGACAACAGAACCAGCATTATGCTTCATCTATTTGAATCTTGAATAGTACAGTGCAACATCCATGGAAGTGCATGGAATGTTAAAGAGGTCACTAGTTTTACGGTCTATACAATGATGCATACTATGTTAACTTCAAAGACATTACGTACTTAAGGATTAATGACAGTCTTGCACAAATCGTACGTATTTTTATCTACAACGATTGCTCTTGTGCTTTAGGTTATACTTTGCTAATAACACCACCAGGTGCACCGTTTGCTCACCTGGGTATTTTATTCTAAAGTAGTATATTGGCATTCTCATGTGCTGCATGGTATACATGTGTTAAATATAACAAAAACGCAGGAACTGTTTAAAACATGATTAAACGGAAATCAGCAAGGAATATGTGTATGCACCTTAACAAATCTGCGGATTTCGAAAGTGTTTCTCAGTTTTACAAATTATGAAACTTGTGTATTTTCAACACGCTGTTGATGTAAAATATAAGTTTCATTATTTTAACATCTCAAACAGGATGGTTTTCATGCCAGTATATAAACTTTTCCACAAAATAAATAGGTTATGACTACGGTAAATATTGTAAATATTATCAAACAATTACAGGATCCGTCGGACCTAGTTTCAGTTCATTTTAATTGATATATAATTATCGAATTATAAAAAACAGAATGTATAATGTATTGGTGCAAACTATTTATTTGTTTGAAATTACTGCTAAGTGCACATATAGCAGATCTCTTGTTTTTGAAATGCAATATCTATTTAAACCAAATGATACTTACATATAAAATACTGAAATATATTTTGCCAATACTATGATTAACCTTACAATGTAACTGAGTCTTCATCTGTATATATGGAGATCTGTACTTTTCCTTCTCCATGCATTTATTCACTATACCACACACGAAGCATTAGGAATAATTGCGCAACAACAACAGCAAGGCAATTTACTACGGCTGTTCTGAATATTTATATTCTATACTCGCAAATGAGTTGCCTAAGCCAAACTTCATCTTGCCTTCAATGGATTGTACAAGAAAATGCATGCTAGTGGAACTCTCTTTTTATTACTATGTAGAGTATGCTACATTTTGGGCAGTGGTGCTGTTACACTATTTAAGTACAAGTTAACAATAATCAAATTTGCAATCGTAAATAACAGTGTTCAAATGCAACCAAAGTCATTGTCTCTCACCCACCCACCACCCACCCCCACTCCCCCAATTTATATCACAAATAAGATCCTTCTCAATATGCTATATTTCGGCCTAAAAGTAAGTGACACATCACGTAAATCATACATTTTAGTTTGACATATATTCTGTCAATATGTTGTCTGCTTTAATTGGGTTTATTAATTACACTGTTTCAATATAAAGAGTAAAGTTTGCGTTTAAGATCGCTTTAAACTTGGTTTTAACATCTGAATCTACAATTTGCCAACTGATTGCCAATATGGTAACTTCATCTGTGTTTTGTGTTTGTGTGATGAAGCGGTGTACAGGTTTATTTTTCATTCAATATGCATTTTTGTACTTTTATGGTCCTATTTACATTTTTGTATTAAAATACAACTTTTTTTTCAAAAATCGATGTCAACAATACGTGTTAACATTTTTGATGGCAGGATCACGTGCTAAGATAAGCGTCGATCTGCTTTTCGGGAGAACCGACATGTTTGACATGTTTGATAAGGATGCGATGATCTGTTGCATATAACGATCGATAAAGCAAGGTGGTGATAAATTGTACAGGTGTGATATCTCTGCAAAAACGGGACGAGTTTTGATAAAACATTATTTAGTAATGAAAACATGTGCTGCTCCATTTATATCTTGTTAGCAAAAGTTGACGAGTTGTCAAATCCGGATGATAAAAAATACTTGTATTAAATTATTCATTCTTTCTTGATTACAACCAGCGAATTCGTTGCCTGCACTTGACCCTTTCACAGTAATGAACATGCATTATTTTAAATGGATGAACTGTTTGTTAGACGGCCGACGCTTATTAATAGCCTTAATTTTGGACAGTTACTGTTCGAAGTTTGTCTGTTCATGTGAATTTGAAGCGTTTTCATTGCCTTTTATATGGGGCTGCACAGTAGGTATAACTTCCATATATAATGCGCCTGTATTTGTTTAATATACCTGTTGCTTTGTTGGTGGGATATTTCTTTCCTTTGCTGATTTTGGTCTACTTCAATTCTGACAACTGTGGTCGTGATTGTTAAGTTATTAAATGTTTGTTTTTTTTCAAAAGAGTCTTTTGCTTCAAATAGCTATGACGGCATTACTTATCACTAATAAAACTTGCTTGTATTGTTTTACTTTATGCTTGTATGGTTCTTCGATAATTTAGAAACTTAAAGCTGTGATACATTTTTTGTGTGAATAGTGTACCCCCTAGACTGCGGAGTTGTTTCATACAGCGATTGGCTCTGAGAACTCCTCAACTCCACCCCGAGAAAATGCGACATTGGAACTCCGTAACCCAGCCATTCATCCAGGTCCAATGGCCATTCTAAGATACTGGCTTTGTGTAATTTTCAATATTATGTTCTTATATACTCACCATTAGAACTGTTACTTTGATTCTTTATATTGGCCTTTTGTTTGGTCAAATATTTATGTATGTTGGAATTATCATGCAGTCAAGTCGTATTCTAGGCTTGAAAGTAAAATTGTTCAGTTTCTGGACTGCTTAAGGTTTATATGTACAGCAATGGTTTGCAACTCCTTAGACATTGCAGTACATATTTTTGCCACACTTACCTTATAATAAATCGATTTGCTTTATGTATTCGTGTGTATTTTTCTATTATAATATTTGTATTTACTTTACACATGTGTTTCTTTTACCGATATTGTCGTAATACAACATTTAACGTTGGTATACAAAGTTATTTACTTTTATGCACAATAAGTAAAAACTGTTTTCAAGATGGTCGGCTGCTGTAATATGCCTCTGTGGTCAGAAAATGTATCGCATATATCCAGACATCCGATCTTTACAGTCCCATTTTAATGATGACTTTTCAACCAATAAGTAGATATGCTTTACAATCCTGTGTGAAACGTAACTGTCTACAATTAATTATTTAATATCTTTATTAACGTTCATTTTAAGACTTTCGCATTCAATAGCAATACGTCGTTCATAATGCATATCGCTATTGTCTGCTAGTACGCTGCTACTAGACATAGATAACGATCATGTCTATGCAAATCGGAAACAGACAGAAACTTATTAGTAATAACGCGCCGCGATTAAACTATCTATGCATTTTGTTGTCAGTATCGACGCATAAATGGTACGTCTGATTCGTAGGGCATAGTTAGAGAATATGATAAATTATGAGACCCGATTGTTGTCGTTAAGTCAATGGATTTGATCTTAGAATTAATAGCTCTTAGTTAAGCAAAATATGTATCTTCTTTTATTCTCGTAAGTTACAAAAATAGAAACCGAGTTAAGATATAACGCTCTGGTTTATTGTTTTTTTAAATATAAATATATATGGTTTCTTTTGATTTCTTTTGCATTTGAGAAACAGCTCAGAAATTGCGAAGTTAGAGCTCTGTAAAACCAGATTAATCACCCAAGTCGGTTCCTTTTGCCGACTGATCGTAAGTGTTGGATTTATTATATTTGTTTAATGACTGGTCCCAGTTGTATTCTAACTTTTACATTTGGTTTGCATGTAAATACATTTGCCCTGTGCCGTTTAAAATTAAAATAAAAGTTGCAATGCACTTAGGACTTTGTCATACTGCCCAACTTAATAATTACAACAATGTTGCTTGAATTTTGTGGTGGTCGAAATTAATCTCCTTGTGTACATGTCTGTTGTATGTTGTAACTTGTAAGTTTTTGACAGACATTGGACTTTGCTTCAACGTGTCTCTCTATACAATTTTACTCCTTTTTTTTCATTCTTCTCTTGTCATTTTTCTCATGATTCAAAAACTTACCTTCATTAAACACTAAGAATTTGTTGAACTTCTTCGAATAGAAATAATGCTGATCTCTCTCCCAATTGCAATGTGTCATTAAAATAAATTACGTCACTCCTGTTTATAACATCATAACTTATATCTAAGACTACGTCCGTCTTCACTTTGCCAGTTTTGTTTCTGTTTTCTTTCCATTTCTTACATATGGTAAATGCTCGGTTAGGGCTCGGTAAAAATGGTTTCAGCAGCCCAAGTCGGTCCCTTTTGCCGACAGACCCTTCCAAGGCGCTAACTGTTTTGTCAGCTCTATGTTTTTAATGAGTGGTTAGAGATTTATCCTGTTATATTAGGCTTCCTTGTAAATACCCTTGTCCGGTGCCATTTCAAATTTTAGTATAAGCTGCATTGCTCATAGATCTTTGTCTTATAGTGCATGTTTGTTTCATTTTCTTATAGTCCAAGATTTGGGTTGCACATTTTTATGACTGTTTATTATTAATATTGGCGATGTTACTGTCATATTGTTCGATATATTATTAAAATATCCCACCTCTCATGCTCCAACATTTATAGTGTACCGAACTTAGTTTTAGGATATGTAATGGCCTCAACCAAATATATCATGTAGGTAAATGTTTACACGTCACATAAAGTATGCGTTGCATATTGACTTCTTAATTCTTGCCAGTAGACTACAAATTTTCGAAAGCATGCATCATTAAATTCCTTCAAAAATCCACAGCACCAGTTTATTTTATTTAATAAGGACGATACTCAAAATCATATTTAATAATTATAAGTCGGATTATTTTTAATTGCATCAAACCGGGCACAATAGACGACGTACGATATATTAAATTTGCCTATAAGCAGATTACACAGACTAAGTCCATATTGTCACATTTTCTAAGAACTGCAAACAAACATTGTTTGGTTTATGTTTAATATCCCTGTAGATCATTTACATTTATTTAAATATAAAAGACAGTAACATGAAGCAGATACCCAGTAGACTTAAAGGTACCACGGCAGGTGGAATTAGTTATTTATGAGGCAGACTGATGTGGTTTATGATAAAAATCAAAGAACCTCAGCAATCATTTTGTTGTTATTTCTGTACCATCATTGACCACAAACTAGGTTTTGTAATACTAGAGATTCAATTAAAGAGGATTATTTCTCTCCGTTAAAAACCTAAAGATTCGATTAAATATACATAACTATTCATTGAGCATTCGCAAAACTTAAATGACGCTTGCACATGTCTCTTTACAAAGCATTCAATAGAGGATTTAGAAGTAAGCGACAAAGAGATCGGTGTCTCTTAGATTCCAGCCAGTAAACAGCTGAAACGTTGTGACGTTGCCAGCGCATAGCGGGAGAATAAGGATTAAAAGGAAAGTGTATTCACGCGGTAAAAAGTGCTAAAGAATACAAAGTTATTGTTCAAAATGGGTGGGTTGGGCAACTAAATTGATTGAATGAACTAATTCCTTAAACAGTTTCTTATTTGAGGCAAAAATTGACATTAAACATTTGTTAGCTGGAAAATCACTGTCATAAAATGACTTATTTCATAACGATAAATTGGCATCACATCTACTGTTAAAATCACTGTAAAGTGAGCTGACGAAACAAACATTACTTTAAGATTTATCACATTAAACGTGCTTTATTTTATGAACAAGACTGAAATTATACACTTTTATGTGTACTATTTTATTAGTCAAATGTAACATAGGGTGGGTGGTGGTGTGGGGGTGGGGGTGGGTGGGTGGGGACACAAGACGTTTTGTCTGGCCGCTTCTCAAGCAATCTAACACACGCGTACATACAGGCAAATTCACTCTTTCATAAAATCATTCCGATTTCGGGGTCGTGCATAGTATGAATTTCAATAACTTTGAAGTAACACATCCTCCCCTAATCCCTGACAAAAAGCAACACTACTCATACCAATAAAAGACTGCTATCATTAACACCAACAACCACCACCTACAACAACACACAAAACAGCTAAAATGACCCTACAAATCGATAAAACGCGTACTACAAGATAAAGTTACACACAAAGCGAAAGATAATATTCGGTCAAGCGAGGGCTAGTTTTAGGTATTATATTTTTTTAAAATATGGAATTTGAAGATTTCAGATGCGAAATTATATTATGTAAGCGGGCGTTATATCTAAATTATTACATTGAATTCTGTTTACAATGTACAAACATAATAAATTAGCTGATTTTAACACATAACATAAGCAACAAAGCAGAGCGTCATGTATTTTGCCTAATACATTATATGAAGGCGATTATTTAGATTTATAACATTTTCAAGGTTTAATGTATGTTTAGATATGTCCCTTTTATCTTTAGTTTATGACTGTCGTTTCAATATGAATGACGCTTATTTTTATTCGTTCAGGTCTTATACCACTCAAAAGCATGCCGAGAATGCCTAATTTATATATCATGCAATATCTAATATATTAAATACAATAATATATGTATATAATACTCTCAACATTAATTCAAACATTGTATGCCAGGCACGTGTATTAACTGATTGGTCAGTTTACCGTGACGCATGAGGACATTACTTCAATTCTATTTTCACTCGATATATTATAGCTATATACAAATGTCAAATAAGTTAAAGATTTATTCTGATTTACCGGGATATTTCATTTGCAATTAGCACGACAAATCAAGGTACTTTGAGCATTACAACTGAACAAATTATCCTGCACTTGTACCTATTCTCCGACGCACGTTTCAATAAAAGCTGTAATGTCGTAACTACATTTTGAATCTCACATTTTCTTACATGTATTGCAACTGAGGTAAAATTATAGCGAAAGCGTGATGCGATATCATGCAAGATAATATTATAGGTACTTTTGAGGTTTTTAGCATGCGGGTTGTAGTGCAACTGCCTTATGTTAGCGATTAAATGCCATGTAAACCCAAGGAAGGGCGTATATATTTATAAACCATTAGTCAAGTTATATGATGACTGATACATAATAGATAAGGCACAAGTGATCGGAATATAGAATAAGAATGTACACAGAGAAAATAAGGGAGAATAAGTTCATAATGTTCATCAGACAATGATGACATACCTATTTTTTGCTTTAGTAAAACACCTTACTCTATTTTATTCGATTTTATACAACGTTTACTTTATATTCAACAATTGTATAAGAGCTGCTATGTTCTATGCTCAATTTCTAAGGTTATGTCTAAAATCTTCGCCTAAATGTATTTTTAAGACATGGTTTAATATACATATTATTAACAAAAGGTACTACGTGCTTCGTACATACGGGGACTTGAACCAATACTGAGAGAATTATTGAAACAGGTTCATTTATATATCAAAACTGTTAACATGTTAACATGTTGTGGCTCGCCATGGCTCGTAAAAACGTTGAGCTTTAGAAGATGTAAGTATACATGTATATCTAGAATATAGCACAATAGTTTGTATACAAAACCGGGCTAGTATATTACATCGTATCCTTATAGGAATCATCTATTGTAATACAAAAAAAGTGTATTCAAAGTAAACAACATTATATCTATAAGACAGGTTAATTTTGATCAGTATACAAAAGTAATTGTGTAAATCCAATGTGTTCCTGCTTGAAAATAGAGCACACTTATATTTATGTATCTCCGTTGAAAACCTAAAGATGCGATTAAATATCTTGAAGTAATTATATTACTACGTTAAAGCACAGAAGGTACGTTGTACGTAAACTCCGCACTAACAAATGAATCCACAATCAAACGCCATTAATATAGAATGTAAACATTCGAAATAACATAGCAATTCAGTAATATGGTAAGGTCTACAGTCTGTTTACAACTTATCTCTGCAACCATGCACTTCGCATGATTTTGTCATAAAATCTTTCATCATTTTATCGCATGGAATTGTTTTAGTATTGGCCTTGTTGTATTGGTGATATAGAACCCCTAGTAAGGACCTCAATGTCTATGAAAACAAACGTGACAGCCTGGTTATATTTGTCAAATTTCTCACTGCCACACACTATAATTTTCCCGAAGCTTTGATCGTCGTATAATAGTTCACATCTGGTAATTGAGCAATCAGTATTTCATATTGGAAAGATTAGATCATTATGATCATCTCTGTGGGCGTATTTTGTTTTTGGCGGTTTAATCTTACATTTACATCTAGGTTTCCTAAGCAAAAGTTGTACTACAAATGTAATTACGTTATGTTCTTCGCTGTATTTACAGTTCTTGGTTGTTAAGTAGGTCTTAACATGGACGTATTAAGGTGTCACTGTTCGTTAAATTGTCATTTTATTTCAGTTTTATTACAGTAATTCAGACAGAGGTCGATCAAGAGAAAACAGATGAAACGCAAAAAAGGCAACTAGTAACATATTAACTATGTCCTTATTGAACATATAACCGCACTCTCAGTATCCATGTCTCTTTTTTCAGCCATCGAAGAATTATATCAATCGAATGTTTACAAGTGCCAGCCCCAGTAAGCAACATGACAGTAGAAATAAATGTCCACTGGAAACGTTTTGCATAAGCTCCTATTATTTGGTATACTACTAATACTACTAATAATAACTATGCCATGTCTGAAAACACAATATATCATTGAATATTTAATGTTGGAAAGAACATTATTTGACGAGGAAAAATGGTATATACTTTTTATAGAAACAAAATTTCTCTTTGCAAAGATACCATTTGTTTCTACACAGTCAATACAGCATAACTTATTCATTTCTTGTTAACTCTAGCAAAAGAATTGAAATATTATCCAGTTTGTTTTAGTGATGATAGAGCGCAATATAGCAATATAAACCATGTGTTAAACAATTGAAATGTAATATTTAATCATTCAATCGCCCGGAATAAAACAATATTATAGCAGATATCAAAAGTGTAATGGTCATGCATAATTTCGAGTTTTCAACAAGGTGATGTTAACCAGTCTTGCAGGACCTACTTATCAGTCAAATAATATCAGGTTTTGCCAATTTCCCAAAGACATGATCGTCCGATGCGATTTTAAAGACCCAATGAACCATGTTGTGCCTGGCAAACAGAGAATGTTTTGTCCATTGCATGTTAAAGACGACTGTGTTTGTTCAAGCAATAATTTCGAGCAGAATTTGATTTTAACAGAAATATAAACGAATCTTGAAGACGAATGCAGTGCCCCAACTGTTCAGCTTTTTAAGCCCGACATACCTGAGGCATAATAGTCAGCCGAGTACTTTCCACAAAGATATGTAGTGTAAAGCTGAGTAGTGTAATTTGGATATTGAATCACTTTTACTTAAAAGTGTGTGTGTGGGGGGGGGGGGGGGGGGGTGGTTGGGTTATACTTAAATAGGGCTATCAACTACTCTGAACCTGTATCAATACAATATAAAAAACACTAACACGTGTGTGCAGTGACCGCATTTGTACTAAACCTTTCTAATTCGCCTACCATTTTATCAATAAATATGGCATTTATTTATTGAACTGGTGTTTATGTTTAATAAAAAATTCATACTCTTAAAAATATTTATGCCTGTGCATCTCTTAAGCTGTTTAAGCACGCAGCCTCCTTTTTGTTGAATGACTGTTCCAAAGTGGTAATTGACGGGATTTGTATTAATTAATGTCTAGTCTCACTTTTTCTATTTATTTATTCATATTTTATATTTGACTGGCACAATAACCCCTTTGTCTGATCTCTTTTAATTTTTTATATATGCTGCAATAAGAATATATGACAAAGTCCTATGAGCACTGCAACATCCGAAAAGGCACAGAACAAAGGTATTTCATATGCAAGCCAAGCGAAAAGTTAGAACAAATTTGGGATGAGTCATAAATCGAATACTCATTTGACGTTTGCAGTTTCTTATTTTTTACACAGGTGCTTAAAGTTAAATTTACATTTGTAAGTTCTTGCGATTTGGCGATAGTTTTTACTCGATTCTACTTATGAAGCTCTAGTATATTACATTACAAATGGCTTTAATTCATGCTATGCAAACAAGATAACAGGTCAGTGCAAAATAATTAAGTGTTCTGGCTATTTCTGTATCTAATCTAAGAAATGTACTGAAGCTTTTTGAAACATTCCAAAATACAATATGTTACATGTATACCAAAGCCAATTTTTGACATCTATATTGGGACAATGGAATTGATTTTGTCTGGTATGAGAAGTATTATGTGTCACGTCAACTCGCTAAGTCCAATTAGCATGTTAGTAATTGATATAAACAATGCTTTTTGCCTGATCCAGTGGGTTATTCATTATGACATGATAATAAATCTGCCAGCCAAGCCAAATGGGACAGCTTTCTTCCGGCTTCTCTTAATGTATAAAACCTATTTCATTGTTCATTTTTAGGATAAGCAAACAATAAGACAATAAGTTGATAAGTAGCCAGTATTATAACGAGAAATACCGGGAGTTGATATATTGTATAAGTTTCAAATTCGGCAAAATGTTACGGAGAACGGTTCTAAATAACCGCGGTCTTTTTATATCATTATTATATTTAGTTATTTATTTTATTGGGTTAGGGAATCAATGTAAATGGGTTTTTTCAATAATAAAAATTGCTTTAGGAGCCACGTACATGTTTCATGTAATACAACCTGCCATTTTCATTAAGATATCGTAAGAGACTTACTCCCATTAAATTCCGCATCAATTTTAATAAGTGATCATGAGAGTTGTTTTAATATTGTAGAATTAACAACAGACATTATTCAATAATGATATACATTAATGTTTCCATCCGAGGTAAGTTTAAAGTGCTACAATCGCTATAATAGCAAAGAGACTCTCGCAATAATTTACAAACAATTACACTATTTTTGGTTTGGTTAAACAGTCTTGCACATATAAGCTTTATTTAAACAAGAGAACTGAGATAAATGGTAAACATATTTAATTATCTTTAATGACTTTATGTTGTAAATTCCTGTGTCTAATTCAAATTTTATTAATTATAATTAATTGATTTATTTATTAATGCAGATTATCAATGAAGATTGGGGTGTGAGAAACCAACGAAGACGGTCCTGTCAACATATGGAAACTCCAATTACTTCTACCTCAGGATATGTCCATAAATCAGGTCTAGACACCCTGGCAACTGCAGTTTCCTCTTTTGTAACTGCGCAGAACACTCTATTTACAATGCCAAACTCCACAAAGGGTAATCATAAGGCACATGTGTTACTGTACTAGAAACAACATATTTATACCACAACTTATAGAAGCGACTTGGATTTTACTTTTGATAAAGGGTTTGGGGTTGGGGATGCGTATCACATTTATCTGTGCTTTACTCTCAGTCTGTGTAATAGAAGGTTTATGTTGTTGTTAGATATTAATATTATTGTATATCAAAAAGGTTACTATATAAAGTAGATTAATCTGCTATTTCGCTTTACGTGTATACATTTAGATTGTTTAAAGTTACAAACTTGGAATATGAGTTGTTGTAATTTTAGTGTTATGCAGTTAACACATTTCGTTGTTTACAAGACCCTTTTGTTTGTGCGAAATTTTAAGCATTTAAAGGAAAGTTGTGTCTACGTAAGCATTATAAATTGCGCTCACTCTAATCCATGCTTTATTGTTTAAAACTGACTTTTATTGGTTTATTCTAAAATATATAGATTTGCCTCACCCACGTAAATCAGTTAAATCGTCCACTCACTCACTCAAAATATAATAAAACGTTTCATAATGGCCAACACATCTCTTTAATTACAATAGTTTCTCAAAATTTATCAGCTATTTCTTAGGGTATAAAACGTTTAATGAGTACTTTTTATCCAATTATGCAACTAGAAAGAATAAATTTATATAAAATAGGTTTGAGCCTATTAGCGATAAAATTGCACTAGTTTGAGTCTGTGTCTAAAATTTCAAAGATGAAGTTTATAAATACATCAAGACAAAAGATATATAATAAAATCAAAGGTAGTTTATATCAGCTCTTTGAATATATACATTGCAAAGAATGTACCTTGGCATAAGGTGTCTGATTACACGTTTGCAAATGAACACATATGCGATTCTCTAATAGAAGTGATTAAGGCTACCATGGTTATTTACATTTCTACAACATTTTTGCATTTCAACATAAACATACTAATTTCACATGTATGATAGAATTGTATAAGTATTACTTTGTAAATAGTTATGATAATTATATAACTAATTAACGATGTAAGCCTGGCTTTAAAACTAGTATGTAAAGTGTATGCACTATTGAAATTGAATGTATGATTTAGGTTATATATATATATATAAACATATACATACATACATACATATATATAACAAGCGATTTCTTATTAGTATATGTGGATATCTAAGGCTAAACATTTAAGGTATGAGAAAAAAAAAGAATAATTCACAACAAACTTAACATGAAAATAAAGTGAGCTGTAATAATAAGCTTTCATTTGCGACTGAAAGTTACTGTTTTAAGGGACGTTACATTAACAAAAAAAGACGAAACGTTATCGACATATTAAAATCGTTCGGTATAAATGTACGTCTTAAGAAAATATGATGGCCGTTCATAGTAAATGGAAACCCGTTTTAAGCAACTCGGGTTAGACTTTTTTATTTTTATAAGAGTAAACTATATTATCATGCATTGTGATACTTGTTTGTTATTTTAATCAGTTATCATATATTGATAGTACACTGCCAAAATAAACGCCGTTTCAGGCATATCTCACAGGGTTTTGTTGATATTTTTTTAAAATTATCTTTCTAACAAACAAGAAGGAATTTGCTGATGTATCTTAACAATATTGGGCTACCGGGAAGACTGACCGTTCCAAGTCGGTAACTAATGGTTTTTCTTTCTGTATGTTATATCTCGTCTCTGTGTTTTTGTCACTTTAACGTTTACTTTGTTTGCCTTTGTCTACAGGTGGATAACATTTAAATACATGTGGAAATTTTGATAGTACATTTTCTTATTTATCTATTCTAAAAATATATAAAATATCATGGTTATAGTTTTTTTATAAAACAATTTATTTTAATATATTACAATGAAAGTATATTTTATCTGTAGTTGCTAAAACAATTGGGAGATAATGTATGTTTAGCACATACATACTTGAGCACCTCATTTCTTGATTTAAAACTTTTGAATGTTAAGCCACAACTACTTTTAGCAATAAAACATCAACAATGACATTTCACGAGGAACATACCAAATACGTTAACAAATATTATAATAAATTTCACTCAAAAGCCATTTAAATTCAGTAAAATACAACTGAAATTGAGAGATATCAGACCATTAAAGCTATATTGTTAACTTTGAAAAAGAGGGAATGGAATATGATTTATTCTGGCCAAGTGCGTCCTATTCTGGACCGATTCTTTTATCTTTAGTCATTGTGTAGACAAGTTAAGGTTAGTGGACCCTTTCCGCTTTATTGATACCACTCCCCCACAAAAGGAACACACACAATCTCAGAAGACACACGCCAAATAAGAACGAAACAATAATATACAATTTAAGTACTACAAAAGTGCTAGGTTGTATATTTTAAAATAAATGTCTAGCTATTACGAGCTAATTGACACAATCAATTCTGTAATATAATAAGCAAAGTAAAATAAAATACGTTCATGTATGAATAACCACCGGGCTTTACTGTTGCCATTGCTACAACCAGTGAACAGACAATATACACATAACTACCAGTGATATTAAAAGCCAGAAAGAAATCAAATGCTGATTAAGCAAGTTTTCTAGAATTGTCTCCAATTACCAGATTGTTTGTTTAAGTAAGGAAATACAGTTTCATAATCCGTCTTTCCCAGGTTGATGCTTTAAGCTTGAGTCAGACAAATGCTGAATTTCCAGTACTGATTGTGTCAAAGCTTTATAAAGTCGCGACTTTATCGGGATTTAAATCCTTGCTTTGCAGCGACCTAGTCATGCTTATCACTTGCATCTTGTGATAACATGTATAATTATGTTAATAACACCCTTAACCAATGTTTCTTTTTATCGGGACGACACACTTGCATTTTTAACTCTCATAGGCATGTTTCATTTGGCAGTTATACACTTGTATTATCCATTTAAAGGCCAAATGCCAATATACGAGTAGTTAGAAGATCAAATGACGTTTTTTTCAATCATAATGTATCAATTTTATACTTGATACAATTGATAAAGAATATCATGGCATATAGAGTAACATAACGCCGATTAATTTAAATGAAACAACACATTATTTGTAAGGAACTACAATGCTGAAATATAGAAAAGTTTCGTGTTCTAATTTCCCCCAACATTCCCTTTTAAATTGATAACCGGTCTATTTGAACGTGTTTGCGTCATGCCGTTAAATCCGTCGTATATCTTCGTTTGGCATCAGTCAATATTCAATAAGAATCAGCATGGTCAAAAGTGAATTAGACAAAATACCAATCCAATTATTGTACAGCATTTACACAGATATCCTGATAGTACTGTATTCCCAAGACTATATACTTGATATAAGTCGAGAACCCACAACATTTACTAAGCATTCTATTGCAAATATAAAATTTTCATTAACAGTATAAAAACATCAACACAGTATGCCTGATTGATCAAATTAAGCATTTGTTGATACAATATTCATAGATCGAGAAGCTTTCTTAGGAATTTCATATTTGGAAATAACACATTGTACGTGATATAAATGAACTGCAATGGTAATGCGGTAGTAAGTTCATTCTATCTCGACGATTTTAGATTCTCTTGTATCCGACGTGTATAATAGCGTATGAAGTGTGGACGTGTGACCCGTTAATAAAACTTACTATGACATCCTTATTGTAAAGGCATTATATTACAGTTTCTGTGCGAAACTGGAGGAAACATTTCTTTAACATTTAATTCAAAACTGCTTGAAATTAAAGTAATCATAAAAACACAATTAAAATTAATGTTATGCAATACAGTGAAATAAATGTAGCTAGCCCTTATACAACTACAATGCAGGTTGAGACCAACGCAAAAAATGTATAAGAGTCTAACTTGGTAATTTGGTAGGCCTTCATTCTGAGTTGCCATTTTTCGGCTCACTTTTTCATTATGGTTTGGCATGGCTAAACATTTTAATGCTGTTAACATACCTTAATTTAAACACATTACTTTCAAAGCAAATGCGTCAGAGGTTATAAACTGTACACCCGCTGCCAAGTAAAATGATTAATAAAGGATGTTACGGTTGTCTACAACTATTAGAAGCGAGAAGGTTATGTAACTTTGGTTTCCACTGTTTAAAGTTTTTACTAAAAAAAGTATGACTGATATTATAGAATAAAAAATAGTATGAATCATCAATCATGATTTCATATTTAAAGTAAATTATGTAGATAGAAATACATATTAAAAATAGTTCCCAATACTTTTAATGTAGCTACAATATTCGATCATCTAATAATTCATCATATTCAATTGTTTTGTCAAAACAATGTAAAGCTTGTTAGGTTGTATGTATACTTATATGTATGGGTGAGGTATGAGTGTACGCGTGTGTGTGAAAATAAACTGGAAGGAAACTAGAATGTTAACGTAAATTAAATCAATAAACTATGTATTTAATGTGGCTGGAGCTGCCTCTCTGTAACCAAATATATGTGTTCATATAAGTTACGTATCAAATCAAATGCTAACCACCAAAATTACTATCATTTTATTATATGTGATCTTACTGCAAACGTAGATTCATAACTATCTTTAACCTTTGTCAACGGCATAAGATGCCCGATTGCGTTGACTTCGTTTAACATTATATATTCATACTGCAAGATGTCCTTATAAATCGGTTCAAATGTGCGCCTGTGTTCTTTCCAGCCATTTAAAATATGTTCTCTAACAAACATTGTATCGGTATGATATCTAAAAAGCAAACAAAGAATTGTTACAAATAATGCAAAAACTGCTTCTTCTTAAACTTACTATAGTAGATACAGAGACCCACAAAATGTAATTTGGCCAATCAGCCATTTGGTTAAAAATAGAAAGATTTGATATATCTAAATATAGATAGTTGCAGGTAAAGCCCATGAACCAATGTACATTATCATTTAACATTTCTCACCAAACTGTGTAACTTATACTTGGAAATGGTATTTGTAAGCTATTTGTATTGCTTCAATATCAATTCATTATAAGAATAAATAATCATCAATAATCATCAATAATGATTGAGATTAAAGAATGCACTGTGCGCATAATAAGCAAAGTTACTGCATCATCGTTTTAAGATTGTTCATGTAAAGTACATCGCTAATGTAGTTTCACAGCATTGGAACTTTGCACTACTTCAAATGACGTGTATCCCTGTAAAATGCTTAATCTCACTAAACAGGAATTCGTTTCAATATCAATACTTCATGGATCTTTATCGGAACAGTTTTAAACAATAAGATATTTAAATCAATTGTGACCGTTTAAGTAAGAACTCAAAATGCATCAAATGAATTCGGCTGATAGAAGCTTACGTTTTTCCTCCTTTCAGTTAAGCTAAGAATTGTTTGTTTGTTTTTAAGTATCAAGTTGATATGTGAAATATTAAATATTATTCTTCGATAAGCCTCTACATTATCCATAAAATGTTACCGAAAACAACAAGAACAACAACCACAAACAAAGATATTGAATGATCAGAATTGAAATTGCAAAAACAAACTATGTGTCACGAGGACTATTAAAATTTCATCGTACATTTATTATTTATGTAGTTTGCTTTTTGTAGCAAAATAAGTTCCAAATCTTGTATATTCATGAATATAGGTGCAACATTTGTCTATTTTATGGTTACGGTTTTATTGCCCTGTGCATAATACCGCGATAGAAATAGTTATCTTTAAATGATTTATGCCGAAGTAAGAATGTTTAAGACTGTTTTCATTGCAGTGCAAAGAACATTTACTTCAGGAATCACACACCTTTCATGGAATTATATTTATTATATTTTAGAACGTGTGTGTAGTTTTAGACAAATCGCACAAATGCAAACGTTAGGAAAATTGCCAATATAATGGTTTATATGCAAAAAGTATATAATATATGAGATTGAGAGCTAGCTTCATAGGCTTTATTTCAAACTAAATTATTCGTAATAAAGCCGATGTATGCAATTTTGTTTTATTCACCTTTGGATATAATTTACTGCTCAAACTGATAAGAGACCTTCTACAGGCTTAATAAAATAAAATCTGAAACCTGAAAGATAAGTTTGATTGAACTTTGTGACAGCATAATTTTGAAATGTTAAGCAACGTGTCAATAGTTCACGGGTAAAAAATACAGTTTCACATTTTCGAGATAGGAGGGTTGAATAGTTGTGTTCTGTTCCTTTTTAATTAAAGGTTGTATGAACACAAGTAGTATGTAGTAATTTTATTATTTTTTTATATTCAGAAAACAGTAAACAGATCAAAAGATGTCCAAACCTTGTGCTACATCTCGTATTCATTCAACTTAGTAGCCGTTGCTTGAACGCGAGCAAATAATGCAAAACATACCCATTTTAAATTAATTAGAATAAAAATACTAAGCGATGACAACAACGGCTCTATCGAATTGTTAACATCATTTTTCTTTTTATGTTGGAAATTTAACGATAAATGTTTGTGAAATTATTAAAGATAAATTATAATTCGGTACATACGTTGTACGAGTCAATGTAGTTAAAGTAACTGCTAAGAGTCTCTTAAATATAACAAACGAACAAGACAACGAACGCCAACGTGAATCGAAGTCATGTTGGAACAGTATAAAATGTGCTAAAACCAAAGGTACAGCTTCATTTGTATTATTCTTGATACCACATGTTACCATCAGGAAAGGTTTACTGTTTGATATGTTTAAACTTACGTTTCTTATTCATTTACTATATTAATGAACGTTTTTGTAGAAATATATATTTTGCCAACTTATGTATATGGCATCATCAGAAAGTGTGTTTATGAACTTTAAATTTAGCAATAGTTCATTTCCTTTGAAAGGCACGTTGTCACTGGATCAAATTGAAACATAACATCCGGAAGACAGAAAACCATACATCAGCCTTTTTCATCCATTGCAATATTTTTCTGAAACAAAATGTTCTGAGATAGTTGTCAGAATTTCTCACAAGTTAAATCTATTTCAAGATCTTGTAAACGCGGCACGAAGTAATTTGTCTGAGAGAAATCCAGCATTGCTTTGAATGGAATATGGAAAAATAAAAATATTGGACTTGTGTTCAGCGACTGTGCTTATTTGTGTAATTTATAAAGGATTTCCATTAGGTTTTCTTCAATCAGAAGCAGAGAAAACAATCGACTGCTCCTAGAGTTGAATTTAAAATAAACATCTCTGTCAGTTTCAAGTTAAAGCCTCTTTCATACAATGATCGATTCTGTAATTTCTCCTCCAAGAGAGATCGCGTGTCTTAATGCAACTAGGATGGAAGTAAGGTTTGCATTTATAATTCCTGATATGATAACAGGATGAGATCATTATTCAGTCGACAGCAGATAATGTTACCAAATACGTGTGTTTTGTTAGTTTTTGTTTTTCAGAAATACATTGCAGAGACACAGTTATGGTCATTGCAGCGACGTCCATCTATTTTGGTGGAGGAAGACCCCAGATAAATGACTGGGCAGAATCAGCTGGAAGTTCTTTTCACTTAGGTCATCAACACGAAGCGGTGTCAGGCGAGCAGTCAGAGTAGTTTTCAACACTAACACTACACCACGGGCGTCCAGATACCAAAAATCTTGAAGGGTATTATCCTATTTTGTTTTGGCTGCATATTTTGTAAAATGTAAATCATAGAAAAATGGCTGTTATTTTCATTGTCGCATTGTATTAAATAGTTTCTCTCGTCAATACATATTTTTGTCTTTTAATATAGGCAACACGGTTATAAATGGGCAACTTCTGTATCGAACAAGGTAGGCTATCATCAGACTTATGTCCGGATTCTACACCTCGGCACAATAACCTGTCTGCATGATTGTAGTGTAAATATAGCTTATGGTAAACCAATGGTGGTAACGAGAACACATTCGCTTCAAAGGTATAGTAACACGTCACTAATTATAATACAAAGGATATATATAATCTTACTAGCATAACGTGGTTATAAAGCCTTCTTCTTGAAAATGTATTAAAACATACACCCATAAACCTCCTTATGCGAGTATTCAAGAGCGGGTTCACTATTGTCGACTTATTCACTATATATGAGGGAAAAGCCTAATGCAAAACCACAGCTCTGTAATTAACTAGACATATGGTAGCATGGAACATCGATTTTTTATTTTTAATGACAGGAAGCTGAAATTTGGCACTTATATTATTTCCCATCTAAGAAATTAAAAACAGTTTAGTTTGTCCAAATATCTATAGTCACTTTTTTTAACGATTTTTTACAAAAGTGCTATTTTGGTGGCCCTTTTTCATTTCTGCCTGAAAATCCGTACCCTGTATGTTAATGTTGTTTATAATGCATTCATATTAATTGGAGAGTTTTTTATGACAGATTTACTTACTTTTACATCATTCAAACAATATTATAGTAGGAAAACTTAGTTCCAGAAGCCCTAATTAAAAAATATAGTATTTTATTATTTGGATATAGTAAAAAAAAAAGTTTGAAAAATGCAATTTTCGTAAGCGGTTTTTTCTATGATGCATATTTGAAAGAGTTATGTTTTAGGGTTATGTATGTTTAGAATTATTAAATTGTAGTCAATGTTTATATTATTTTTATTCAAAGTAGAAGTTTTGAAAAGTGTTATTTAATTTGTCCAGGACTTAACAAAGAAAGAAATTTGTAAGGGATATTCTTTTTTCCTTCAAATTATTGGGAATGTAAATTGAGAAATAAAAACACAAAGCTAAATATTTTATAATTTATCTAAATTTTAACATGACATTCCAACTTACAATTTCAAGAACTTCGTCTCCTGTCTGAAAGAAAAAGGATCAATTAAAAATATTTTTTAAATATAAATTTAAAATTACATAATATAGAAAATATTCCTATTTAAGTTTATACAATAGTAGAGGGCAAGTACTGTGTAAAAATATTCACAAAGAAACAAACTTAAGTTGAAATTATTAATTTAATCCTTATTTATTGTGGTAATATTAAAAAATGACCCTGTATCAGTTTGATAAAAAAAACTAAATTAGTTTTTAAATTTGACTTCATTTGTAGTATACCAAAAGTATGCAATTATATAGGATGACACATACATGTATTATCACACAATACCCTTAGCATGGTATTTATCAAGTCCAAATATAATGAAATATAGAGCTTTAATAAAGTTTTTTCCTATTGGAAGTAAAAGTAGGTTCAGAGGCATCTTTTTGAAATAATGAGAATATTCTGATGAAAAGTAAATTGTTTCAATATTACATTGTAAGTCACAATCATAACAAAACCGGATAAAAAAATTTACAGTAAAAACCAAAAGAGTCCCTTTAAGATTATTTAACCTCTATCCTAATACTTGATAACTACTCTGAAATGATAAAAATGAAGTCTTCATGCACAGAAAATCTGCATACAAAAAACACGTCTGAAATTCTTTCAGAAATATAATAAGTACAACTTTAAATCAAATGGAATGTACCAATGAAGATAAAAAATCAACACTGTATCAAGCACTATAAAATGTGAAATTCCAAATTTTCTTTCTTTTTTTTTCTTCTTCTTTTTTGTAAATACATTGCAGCAACCATTTATGATCATTTATAGCAACGTCCAGCTTTCTGGGTGGAGGAAGACCCCAGACACATGACTGGGTAGAACCACCGCGCACCGCAGGTCAGCTGGAAGACCTTCTCACATTAAGTCCTTCGCCCCAAACGGGACTCGAACCCGTGCAGTGAGAGGCTAAGCAGTCAGAGGAGTTACAAATCGGCGACTCTACCACTGTACCAAGGGCGCCCCCCCACATTTTCTATTTGACATACAAATAACAGGGTTTTACAAAGGAGGGGGATATGCAATGAATAGGGCCAAAAGAGGGATATTAATTATATAATTTTAACAATGAACATAAAAACATAAGTGGTGTGTTAGTCTGTACTTAGTAGCCTATCCATAGGGCAACCATAAAATGTCCTAAATATTTCATCGATAAGGAAATAGTGTTAGAGGGCAGATGTTCCACATTTTAATGCAAGACATCAGATTTAGCTAGCATGATTCTTACTGAAGATTCAAGCACTAATACTTTATTTAGTGTTTAACTCCAACATTATACAAAAAGAATGTGATTGAAGATGTAGACTTTATGCCTCTGATTTATACAAAACTGGTCATATAAGTCATCCAAATGCAGTCTATTGCACAGGAGTACATATGATATCTTTAGCTGCATCTTTAGTCAAGACTTTTGACCTAAAAGACTTTCTCACTCTTTTGAGAGCTACTGAAGGGCAAGGGGGTAAACCCTAATTGCAATAAGTGGATCATGATCATCAGGAGCAGAGGATAATATGAAGTAGGTGAGATAATATGAGACAGTGTATTGTACATATGTTTACAAAATTTAACAAAAACAAACAAACCAATAGGAAAAAAAATTAATCGCAAAACTCTTTTCCATTAATTAAAAATCTAGCCATCTAATCCTATCAAATGATCGGTCCCAGCCCTAAGTAAAACAGGATGGATCATTACAACTTTTCTCATAACTTCAGTTCCTTTTCTCTGAACAAAAAAATAGTTTTAAATTGCAATGCAGACAAAATTCAATATTTTAACAAGGTGGTTGAAATTGGCTACCTACAGCACATGCTGGTTTGAGTTCCAGTTGGTGTAAAAATGTAATATATTAAGATATTCCAGTGTGAAAGTGGTCGAGTTGTAAACTTGAAACTCCTATGACTGTGCAGTTTTTACTGTATGGGTTTGAGCTCTGGTCAGGGTGAAGAACTTCTGTCAGAAGGTCTTCCAGCTGAATTGCAATTGTATGTGCCGGTGGTTCTTCCCAGATACATGTCTCGGGTCTACTTCCACCAAAATAGCTGGACATTGCTTTACTGATCATACTATGATACATGTGTCCCTTTAGTGTATTCATAAAAAAAAACAAAAAAACTTGTTGACTTATGATGGTTTGGTGGTTCTTCCTAAGTCACATTGATGTAATAAAAATACAAAAACAATTATTTAAAAATAAATGAAGGATTAGTTTTTGCTTCATTACTGAAAACGAAAAAAAGATGGACTATTTTCGACAACAAAATATTTCATTTGCCCAATTGTTTACATGGTTTAAAACTCACTCTTTGTGGCTTAAGGTATATTGAAGCTGCATTCAACCCGTTTCTTCAATAACCAGTCATCACAGAGAAACTTCGATGGTCCGAATCTGTTTTAACACAAAACAACCATGCTTTTTAATTCAGAAAGAAAATAAGTACTTATTTACCTCTGGCTCTACTGACACTAGACACTACGATTACGAAACAATATTCATGAGCGATATTCAACTGAAACTGCATCGACATTAATCAGTGAATAAGCAATGACATTATTACGATTTTATGCATAAATATGTTATTTTAATAGAAAGAATACTGCATTATAGCATTGCATTGATAAATGCACTTAGTATACAAACAAAAAAGTTGATAATTACCCAAAAATATTCTCTGACATAACTTCCCGCCAAAGTCGAACGGTGTTGATGTAGACTGTGGCACCGCATCGGCAAATTTGTCGGTTTTTACTCATGTGTGTTATACGTTAATTAACACTTAATACGTCCATTTCATACATATATTTTAGTGTTTCTTTTTAAAATAATGATTAATAGATAAAATAAGCCTAATTTTAATGTGGAGCACGAAGGTTTTGCATTTTAACACTTCAATGATATTTTTCACTTTTCGCAAAAATTATTTTCCCGAATTGTTTTAATGGTAAAACCCCCGTGCTCCGATGGAAGGATGACTTACCTTTTCTCATTGGTTGACTTTTTTCATCCAGCCAATCGAAAACATCGTTAAAAAACGCGTAAGTGAAGGTCATGTTTGGGGTTACAATTTAGAACCGAATTTGCGGGTAACAAAAAAAAGGAAAAACGGAGTTACTTCCCTTGATGTTTCTTGCTACATATGGGTATTTAATATTTAAATAGATCAAATAATCAATATTGTTGCGTTTATTTGGAGGCATCCTATTTTGTTTTGATCAATAGCATAGACTCATTTAAACATACACTCAGGTTTTTATTTGAATTTAGTCATGTACTTGGTATTATGTAAGATAGAGAGGTTTGGATTGAAAGAAGAAAGTTAGATAAAGTACCAAAAAGAATGGCAGAATGAAGCGAAAGAATATTACATTAAAACAACAACAAGACAATGAGTTTAATATTATAGTACACACAATATATAAGTTATGTTGCTAAAACAGTATTGGCAGCAGGCTTTAAAACATCAGCAAACAACACCCTTTTAGACGGCGTTTCTTTTTGAGACTAATCTTCACTGAGTTTAGAAAACTTATTCATGCAATTCTTAATTTATTTCCAAAATACTAAATAATTAGAAAAAATATGTTTTTCAACGACTGGTATTGTGCGTTTACACCATTATAGATTAAAACAGCCTTTCTAGCCTTTAGAGCAACAAAACATAGTCGACTTACTTTCAGTATCATATTGTGGCATTGTTTACCATAAACGTCCGAAAGGGCATCGTTTTTAAGAACTTATTCAAACAGTAAACTGATTACAGAAGGCAAGTACTTACCTCTATTGTAATAGTTTAAGAGACACAGACCCGTCTCTGTTTTGGTCATATGGTTAAGGACTAGTTCATCCATTAGCAGGTAATAGAATAAACATTTCAACTGTAATATGATGACAGTTTTAGCAATGTTTAAAATAAGATAATAATGAAATAATTAAATGTGTGCTACTTTCTTGCCATATATATTATCAGCTCTTGTCATTAAATTCTAAAATATTTTACTATATCCGATATAGAAACCCCAGTTGGCCATTTTGTTTCAATAAGCAAGTGAAAAGCAAATGGTAAAAATGTACAAAAATATTATTTAAAATTGTTAAGAATATAAATATGTACCAACTGTAACGTCAATTTATCCAACAGATATCCCACGATATTTAACATGTCAACGTGTATTAATTAAAATAGTCGCTCTTAAGAATAATGTTAGTTAAGGGTAGCTTGTATTTCAAATCAAATGTGATTGTGCTCATACTGCTGTACGTTGATGTAAAAATTGATGTTATTGCCACGAGAATCGGTTATTGGCATAAACATGCTGTCTCTAAAATTAAAGAAACACGCATGTTTCCAATTTACATAGCTCATTGTTTAACTGTTGGCATGCTGTCTGTTTAGTAAAAACATTTACAAAATGTTCAGTGTACGACATGCTTTCTAGCCATCACAGGCAATGTGAATGAAAAAGCACAATACCTTTTTGAAAATTACATCAGTATATGCTTTTAGCATCATTCTCACCAATTGTACTTGCTCAATGTGTCTGCTATTTAAATCTTCCCTTGTTTAATTTTGTTGTCATGTTTTATTAGCTTTGTTCGTTATAACTATCTTTGATGAGCATAGCACCACTTTGGTGTTTAAGTTATTCAATTAAATAATTTCTACGACCATCAATAATTTGTTAGTTCAATCTACAACAGTGATAATAACAACAGTGAAACCACTTCCCCAACTGAACAAAATCTGGTCCGTTCAAATGAACTTGCTTTTTTATATTCTTATAGGTCAGAGGTCTCAGTGTTCAAAACTGGTTTTAGCACCATAATCGGTATTTTAACAACCGTTTTATGATTGTTCTCTGGTTTGTCGCTAAGATGTTATAAATACTTTATTAATATGTCTTAATTGTCTCGTTATTTGTTTTAAGCAATGTTGAGCTTTTCGACAGTTGTAATATTGTACTTTTAAGTCTATTTTCTTTTTTAAAACATTCAAAAGCGTTAAATTATCCAGCTATGTAGTACTTCTTGTATTTCATATGCCAGAAAGAAGAGAAACGTTGGTTTGAGGTACCATATGATACTTTATCTTAGAGAAGTCTTCAATACTTCAAGGATAAATAAACATGGTCCACAATTCGCAGTTTCAAACATATATCACAAACTATGAGGTTGTCTACGAAATATTTATATCAGGAATGACCCAGTACCGTTTTTCGTCTATCAATATGAAGCTTTTTAACGGACCTGTCAATATTAGCATCGCATGTGTTCTATTTACAGTAATGTGTGTGGCGGTCAGTCTGTCATATACAACCCTTATTAAACTAAACAAACTGTTGTTTTATTTTTATCCATGATAATAATCTTCATGCCATACATCTTTGCAATCGTTTCAAGTTTTACTTTCACCATGTTCCGCTATCGTCTATTTCCAATGCTGGCAAAGGCTCCATAATGCCATTTCTCAAAACGATATTTGGCATTCTAATAACATATTTCACCAGGGTTTGCGCGAATTTGTTTATTTAGAAAGGGAATCTGCTAGGATGTTTTAAATAAGATACTTAATTTATATTTTTCATTTACATGAATCAAGTAAATGCCTAGAAAGTGCGTAAATGCATTGAATTTCATGCAATTTTAAAAGCATAATTAACATTTACGTGTAGGCCTAAAGATTTCCTTTTTTCAAAGTTTAAAGAATGGGAATTATGCACATTTAAACCACTACGTGTATTATAATGTTTGCTTAGAAGTTTAATAAGAAAACCAGCTGTCTTGCATATATTCATAATAGAAGCTTGAATGATTAAATGGTGTTTTATAATATAATAGTGTACAGACAATTTAGAGCAAAGATGAACGTTAACATAAACGTACTTGATATATCTCTTATAAAAGATAAAATACGACATCTGTGTTGCGCAGCGGTTATCGAGTGAAAATGAACCCCCTTCTTATTATAGTATGTGCAGAAATAGATTATTTCTGAAGTATCTTATTTGCCTGTTAATCTAATCAATCAATCCGTTTACAATTCATTATGCACACACACCGTTAATACATTGAATATTATTTCCCCAGAACATATAAAATGATAGGAAGTGTTTTCTTAAAAATACGAACACAAATACAGTGTGCGCTAAAACACACAGATGACATAGGAAGGCGTTATTTTATTTTTATTTACCACTCATTGGAAATGCCACGATTTTTCAATCTCCACAGTTCCTGAATAATAAGTGTTTCTTCTGGTTTGCAGCAATGATCACAAAATAAATTGCTTCTGCTGAGTGTATTTTTATAATTCTGATCCATGCACACACCCTGAAACTAGATTCATAAATGTTGGAATTCTCGATGGCATTTTC
This sequence comes from Sinonovacula constricta, assembly GCA_007844125.1. Classification (NCBI taxonomy): domain Eukaryota; kingdom Metazoa; phylum Mollusca; class Bivalvia; order Cardiida; family Solecurtidae; genus Sinonovacula; species Sinonovacula constricta. Next base: position 54,273,619 of record CM017556.1, on the reverse strand, counting down.
ACGATCTATACGTGAAGTGTGCATTAGGCGCTCGCTTATTTACATTAAAAGTACAAGCTCAGATGCTAATAAAAAGTGTCTTATTAAAACTGTACTAGTATATAATAATACAGCTAAATGTGTTATAACGATTATAAAGTTCTGCGTCTGAAAATATGATAAAATACATGTATTTTAATGCTTTTTATGCAACAACTCTATCAAAATATGGTCGCAGCTCTACATGAAATTATTTGTATCTATTGTTACATTACAGGTGGTGATGTATACGGGTTTCAATTACATATAAGAAACATGGCATTTGCATACAATAAATAACATGTTTCATGTATATTTTACTTTTATAAACGTTCAAGATCAGGTTTTAAACAATACTGGCAGTGATATGTAATGTATTTGTTTTATTAAAACGCTTTTTAAGTATACATTATATCAAATACATGTACAGTCAACACTCGTTATTTCAAAGTCGGTTATATCAAATTTCCGGTTATGTCAAACTGTTTTCTACGGTCCCGTTTTTTTCTCTATAGTTTCTAAACTCAAATTCGGATGTGTCAAATTATCGTAGCTTATTTAAAATTTTAATGTAACGGGTATGATTAGTTGTATATTCAAAACTGATGCTTATTGAAAATTAGTGATTGAACGAAATGACATACTAATATCTCAACAATATGCGCATATGTGTAAAAATTGTACACCTATAAGTCAGTACAAAGCAGGCAGAGCATTAAGTGATGCTGATACATGATCATCCTGAAGGATCGTCAAGGAGAATCATGTTGATAGAAAATCCAGAAAACACTATATACCGTATTAGACCTTCTTATCGTCCGCGGTGAGGGTATAACACGTTGCAAGTAGGGTTGTATTTATTAAAGTACTTAAAAGTAAAATGTAATTCCCGAAGGTACTAGCGTTTATAATGCATAAAACATTAACTGTTTCTATGTTAAAAACATCTCTATATTAATTCCTTTTAAATGCCACAAAGCTTAATATGCACACTTTCACTGCCTGATTGCTTTGATCGAGATTTAAGCTACGCTTCAATTATCAGCTGTATTTATCTTAGAAAAGAGTTCTAACCTAACGTAAAAGGATCGGTGCTATAAATCGGCAATTTCATGGAGAGTTGTGTCAATGGCGGTACAAGCAACATAGTCTTTGGTGAAAGTCGACCACCAATTCTGCAAAGTAAGTACATTTTCTTGTATTATATGTATTGTAATGAATTAACCACCTAGCTAGTTAAAGACTCAACTTATTAAACCTAAAATTAGCAGAACACAGTTTTATTTGACATTTATCTGACAGTCTCCAAAGCTAATATTCTGATCGAGCAGTAAGCATAAACGACGTATATAGATATTTTCATTGAAATAACTCATAATATTTGTATCTCTACCGTCTGTAAAGTCATAGTTACAAGAAAAGACATCGTCGAAATCTACACAGATCACAGAAAATGAAGTTTGATTTAATACCAGAAATGTAGATGTTTGGACTTGACTAACATTGCAAACAGTTATACTATAAATGGTTACTTTGTTTATCATCGACCAATAATTGTTTGGTGAAGCAGAAATCACACTCATGTCGGTGATTACTTTGACTGTTTAATAGTTGATATTTATGTTATTGCAATTATCTGTGTTATATTTAAATATCTTTATGTACCGAAATACTGTAATATAATGGTCAACATAATCTGTTACGAATCGGCGAGTCACTTGGCTAGATACAAGATGTTTTTATTAGATATGTTTCGGAATCGTAAGGTAACTGTTAATAATCACGGGGGGGGGGGGGTCTTCATTCATATATTTTTCTTTATTTAATGAAATACTGCGAACCCCAAGCCGCGACTTCTATACATTGATTGAATGGTCTGCAATAAATTCTCTCTCGCCTCTAATATGGTAAACATAACATTTATTCTGTACCATAGTGAACAAATTTTACCAATTACAGAAACAGATTTTTTCCATTTCGCATAGAATCCTTGGCAATATTCACCGATACAACTCGTTGCCGTGCATGACCACCTCCCACCCCCACACCCCGTACGTAACCAGTCGTGTGACACAGAGAAATCTTGCGCTGAACCCTGTCGCTTGAACACAATTTAAGAGTATGCTGAAATCATCCCGTAGTCGTATTGTATCACGATAGATACTTTAAAAATCTGCGTTCCACACAAAGCTCAACACGTAATGTTCACGGGTGTAACAGTTACTTGCACTTATAGACGTCAACTAAAATTATAGAAACCAGCTGGGTAACCTCACCCGGTGGTAATAACTGATGAAACTTTGCACATTGTGAGAAAGGCGTCAAAACATCGATTTCCAATTTATTACGGTTTGTTTTATTGTCTAAACTAGTTGTATTCAGTATGTTATGCAATGGTGTAACTAACCATGACAATAGAAAGGCTCACACGATCAATAGAATTAGTTAAATTGGAGGCTCCAGATCTTTTTTCCGATTACGATAACGATTACATTCACTAATTAGGCTACCGTAGTCCATAAAGTTAAAATTTTGATTAACTTCGACAAAAATATACAACAGGTTCTACAATTAAAAAGCACAATAATCAATTAATGCTAATTTCTTAAATATGAAGTTCATGAACGTTTACAATATTAATACAGCAAGATTTTGCCTGCAAACACAACACATCTTATCTTACCTTAAAAAAGTTAATCGATATTTTTCTGTTTAATTCCCTACATACTTTCCAAACGACCGCAATGGCAACTGGTTGTGTTTGGTTTATTTCTCCCTTTTGGACAATTTATGTTTATTCACGAAACTGTTGTAGTAGTAAACACGAGGGACAATGATGCTTAACAAAAAACTTCTATTCTATCGGAGTCCAAGGTTTGGAAATTAATAATCTATAAATCATAACCCGAAAATTCCCCTTTAATGTAAAATATTTACTAAATAATTCATACATTTGAAGCCAAGAGGGAACACATTTAAAAAAAATTCTCGCTTATAAAAATAAAATACAAAACTGCATACATTGCATATAAACAGATAATATGGTGCCTTACAATTTTGGGCTTGTACACTTTTCATACAAGAAAACATTCATTTTGATTGTAATACAATTTATCTATTTTAGATGGTAAATGTACCAAGAAGAGTACATAGAACATACCTAATATATTCTCTTTTGTATCTTAACCAATGCCAGTCAGTGCGAATGCATAAGTTGTTACATATATAACACTGCGCTTTATGCTTTACTCTGTACGCCCCTTGACAAAATATTTCTAGTATCATATTTTAAGTCTTTTTTCCCACCTTTCAAAGAATTTAATAACGCATTGACGACAGAACGTACTCGCTTTGCTCACAACAGTCATGTTTTCTATATTAACACCGATTTCCTATCGTATATACTCATTGGCAAAGATGTCTTTCTTAAGAAACTTAACCAGCTTAGCCACGAATTTGTATTCAGAATAATTGTTCTATTTTGCCATTATCTGCTTTACTTTTCTTATAGTATTATCGTGTATCATGCATGTACAAATGAAGTTCACAAGTGTAATGTAAGTAAATATTATCCGCACAGAAACAATGCTAACGTGTTCAGAAAGAAATCATACTTATAATTACAACGATTTAAGAATATTAGGAACAGTTTATTTTAAGTTTTATTGAAGAACGAATTTAGATAATACTTCCACTTTAATGTACCATGTCCCATATGTGTTGCTCTCTTATGTTTTACACATTTACTTCGATCGAAATCTGACGCCTAAGGGTTATCTTTGTTCACAATTTAAAAACATTGAACATTTTGTAATAATGTATCTTTGTGTATACTGCAATATACTGTGTTTAATAAAGACCAGATAATTTGCTGAATTAACAGTTGTATCAGATCTTTGAACAATCTTCCAAAACATCTATTGTGCTCTATTGGAAAGTTCACATTCCATTATGAAGAAAAAACAAAAAACAATGATTTAAATTTAAATTGTTTTTTTTCTAGAGCATCATTTTCTTTCATGTTTTGGCCACCTGTACCGTTTCAAATCATAAGGTGTCATTAACAATTAAACGTACGTCCCATCCTATTATTATACACACAGTTTTCAATAAAATTATTTCAAACATTTTTTGTCTAAATTTATAACATAGGACATTATGTCACACACGAGCGATTAGATATTTAAATTAAATAAAAATATAATGCAAAACTGAGTTAATTCAGAAAAAAATCGTGATTATGATTGTCCCAGCAGAATTATTTAAATACTAACAAAGAAAATACGACTGTTTTACCGTTTGTCAATGTCATGTAATGTATTTTTACACTGGGGCATAAGCTTACACCAATATTTTACTTGTTTTGATATTTTCCCCGATAAATCTGAAGAAAACAACCAATATGACGTTGTCCCTATGGAAGGGTTATATTAATCATTGTGTATTTTCTTTCAATATTTTGAACATTTCTTTTAATCTTGTATGTATCTGCCTAGCTTACATGTTGAGAAAACAACACCTCATATAATAGTTGTCATAGCCCTTTTTGCAAAATCATTATGATTAAGAGCATGTTCCGTTGTTGCATTGTCAACGCCGTTACGATGCCTTAATTTGATGAATGATATAGTTACGTCGCTTAGTGCGTACATGTAAATGACGTAGTCCTCAAAACATTTAAAGCGCAAATCATTCGAAAAACACCGAGGCATTCTTAAGAAATGAAGACTAGGGGGTAAGTATATTTTTACTCCGTTCATGTATTTGTATTGAATTGCTTTATGATTTATTATTAATTACTAAAATTTATGACATATATGCTTGCGCGAACTGGTCAATGCCTTATGGTTATAGATATGCTAACTCCGTTAATAATGATTTCTTTCTGGTTAACCTTTAAATGCATTGAAAACTGTAACTGTATTGACTTTTGTTAAAATTATGATTGAACAATAACAGGTATATTTGATTTAGTGTAAATGTACCTGTTTAACGGAGGTCACATTTTGAAAGCTATACATACCAAGCCTAGCAAGTCTGGGTACTATGGCAAGAAAACAATACACATTGTGTATGAAGTATAACTTGAAAATGATGCCAAAAGTATTAAAAAGCAAACGATATGATTGTGATGTTTGGGTGCATGTTGCAACATGTACATTTTTACCGGAATGACTAAACTACGTTTGACAATACCAGTGCGTCTTTTCACAAAGGTTTTGCTATGAGCAAGTTAAGAGCTGCTACTTTATACTATATGATATGTGATATATAATTTATACTACTCGCTTGT